>OMLF01056970.1:0-10637 GCA_900302615.1 Holocentrus rufus | reverse complement strand
GGGGGGGGGGGGGTCCTTTGAGAATACGGGCTTTGAATTTTAAAGAAGACCAACTGTTTCGAGGTTTAAAGAGCTGGTAGCGGCTTTAGGTCTTGTTTACCGATCTGTCCGTAGGCTATGCTGATGAGCCTCTCGTTGACCAGTTTGTCTGTTTTGGGGTTTCTGGGCTGCCTCTTCATGATGTCGCTCTCAGCTGCTTCGTAAGCCAGGGAGATGGCGGGGACCTGGGAGGCGACGGAAAGCAGGACAGCGGTTACAGATGAGACGCTCCACACAAAATGCAGCAGAAATCTGACCGTTCTGGCTCTTACAAAAAACAGTGACTGGTTTCAGAAGCAAAGACAACAATCATGCTGACTAGTGAAAGCAGAATTTCCTCCATTTTCACAGCGTAATCAGCACTAGGATCGACGTGAAGCACAAAACACATTTGCAGCTTAACTTTGTTGTCTTGAAACCAAATAACCTCAGGCTGAAATTAATAAAACCAATGCTAATATACCCTGGTGTTCCCAAAAGATGACTAAAGGAATACTGTCTTGATTTTTATTCACTTTCCCTAATATTATAGAAATACACCTTCCAACAATGAGAGTCCTAATGCAAAGGAGTGAGTCCTCACCATGTCAGTTCCCAGGTCGATACAGAGGATGGTGACGGTTCCCAGAGGCAGAGGAATGTTGGCAATGATGAAGAGGAGGAAGGGGGTGATTTCGGGGATGTTACTGGTCAGGGTGTAGGCGATGGACTTCTTCAAGTTGTCGAAGATCAGACGGCCTGGTGAGAACATGATGCACTATAAGTCGTACATACCACCTAGTCTGGACTAATGAAATACGGCTAAAAAGAACTTACAACACAGGATTTTAATTCTTTCTGTGCAATTAAGCGCCTTTTGCCTGTAAGTACCCAAAGTACGGATCCATTACCCTCTTCCACTCCAGTGACGATGGAGGCAAAGTTGTCGTCCAGCAGGATCATGTCAGCGGCCTGCTTGGAGACGTCAGACCCGGCGATTCCCATGGCAACGCCGATGTCGGCCTTCTTCAGAGCTGGAGAGTCGTTCACACCGTCACCTGTCACAGCCACGATGGCTCCCTGCAGACGGAGAGGAGAGACGGTGTTAATGAGGGGAAAAATAATGTTTATTAGCAGAAATTAGACAAGAGGGAGAAAAATGGGAGTAAAGACGGAGTGAAGAGGAAAAGTTTCACATCTCGTTTCCCCTACGGGAACATCTCGCTCCATCAAGATCAAAGGTACCCGCAGGAAGCATGTCTATGAATACAATTACTTCGTAATTTGCTCAGCTGCCAAGAGTAAATTAAACATTCACTATGTGCAGAGTGCTGCCAGCACTAAAAATGATTTGATGGAGACGGGAAAGCCATGCTGGAAGGACAGAGCAGCTTTAGTAAAATGTATTTTTGGAGAAAGATGAAATAAAGGCGAAAAAAATATCTCACATTTAGTTTTCTCAGTAAAACAAACATCTGAGTTCAGCTGAGATGTGAAAGTCATCCCAAAAAGAAGAAAGGTGTATGTAAAAATGTTTCCATGGAGGCGACAGCTGCTACTTTCTTTCAGAGAAAACAGTCTTGGTTTTGAGTAACATTTCCCATTTCTTGAGTTAGAATTTGCAGACAGCACTGGCAAAGGCATTTGAAAAAATTCAGGGCAGTTTTTGCTCTCTTTGGCAGAAAAGTGAAGAGTGACAAGGAAGGTGAATGAGACAGGTGGCATGTTTTGCGACACCAAATCAATGCTAATATGTGCATGATCAGATGCAAATCAAGAGGATGTGCTAATACAATCTTACTATTTGGGGTGCACACCTCGATAAGTTACCATCATTTTAGATTCATTTTGGCTGTTGTGATGCATAAAGCTGTCAGTTCTACCGACTGCAGTTTTCAAGCAATCAAGATTTAATTTTGCCAAGAGCATGCCAGCAAATTCCAATGACCATAATTCACTGCCCCATGGTGCAGCACATCTGCGCTCCTTCGGGCCACATTGTGCCTGTGTCGACTCAATCAACAATGAAGGTGCAGTTTGAAATGTAGCCTCAATAATCAGAGGGAAGCCTGACAGTCAGCTAATGTTGTGATGCCATTAGCTTATACTGCACTGAGAGACTTAAGTGCCTGAAATGGGTTACTGGGCTTCCTAAATGAAATGTCAAGTCATCAATAACAAACCCTGACTGATACTGCTGAAATAAAGTAACACGCTACAGTAGACACAAGAATAAATCAAACCGACTTGTTCTGCAATTTTTTTGCAAGTTCTTCTTGGATCCCCATAAGTGATGGCACAGAATGGCTCACAAAACAAGAGGCTAGATGTCTTACTTGAAAATGTTTGGTGGGAACAAAGGATATGTCTACACAGTCCACACAAATTTAAATGACTCTGCTCAGCCTACTGATTCTCATTAATATTCATGTTCAGGGGTGGGCTCGCAGCTTGACAGCTGCTATGTTTGATTTTATTGTCAAGATGCTCATCAGATGAAAATAATAATTAAAAGCAAACACTAAGGGATGGGGCATATCAAATATTCATTGACACATGGACATGTTAAGGCTTAGACACACGCTGTGTGTGCCACCACCAAAAAACAAAAAACAAAAACCCCTCAAGAAAAATATTATAAAGGCTTAGAACAGCAGGGAATTATTTCATGGCACAAACACCATCACTGATTATGTTTCTACCTGTCTCTGGCAGCCTTCCACAATAATGAGTTTCTGCTGAGGGGAAGTTCTGGCAAAGACGATCTCAGTATGATGCTTCAAGATATCATCAAGCTGCTCTGGGGACAGGTCCTTCAGGTCTCCACCGTGGACCACACAGGCCTTGGCATCTCTGGAGAGGAGAACACAGCACCATTAGGACACTTACCCACCCACTTATACAATACACATACAGACCTCCGCATTCCTCAATGGAAGGAAGACGCAAAGGTTGTACAGATTTTTGTTGTCATAATAACTCGAGCAAATTAGGTCTAGATATGTGTTATTGCATTTTTTTGCTTTTCAGTAAAGTCAATACCTTGGGTTTACTTCGTTGATTGGAATGTTCAGACGAGCAGCAATGTCCTCAACAGTCTCGTTGCCCTCAGAGATGATACCCACACCCTTGGCAATGGCCTTGGCTGTGATTGGATGATCCCCTGTTACCATGATAACCTAAAGGGGGAACAGGTAAGAAAATGGATGGACTCAAATAAGGACCCATGAATTAGGCTGCAATATCATGTTGATATTCTGATGTTTTGCTGTCATTCATGATGAAAGAAGTTGCTTTCAAGTGGTGTCCTTGAGGAGAAATAAGTGAATAACACTACACAGAGAAATAAATGACTTCAAGTGTAACAAGTAATTCAATTTTTCGCATGAGTTTAACAGTATACCTTGATTCCAGCACTCCTGCATTTGCCCACAGCGTCGGGCACGGCGGCACGAGGAGGGTCGATCATGGACATGAGGCCGACGAAGCACAGGTTCTCAGTGGGGAAGTTCACCTCGTCAGTGTCAAAAGCAAAGCCTTCTTGGAACTGGTCATCAGGGAGGTTAAAATGGCAGAAACCTGGATAGGACACAAGAGGATGAACAGCTTGAGTAGAGAAGAGGCTATAAAGTGTGGCTATGTGGCTGTTTGACCTTTCTAAATTCTACTTTCTACTTTGTTCATTCATGCATAACCTTTTCCTTCTCAAGATTCCTATTGACCGCCCTGCACAGTTAATCCATCTCAATCCCTGACTCCTGAACTCGCACACACTCTTCCAGGTCACCAAATTCAAAGTAGTAGGTGTTCTCGGATGCAGTTTCAAAACCAGCTCAAACATTCCCTTTTATCTCCTCACCCACCTCTTCAACTACCCAGCCATTCAGCCCTCCATCCACCCATCCTTACCCAGCACTCTCTCTCCCAGGCCTCCCAGCTCCAGGTAGGCGTTCTGGAAAGCATCTTTCATCTCATCGTCCAGAGGCTGCTCTTTGCCTTGGATCATGATGGTGGAGCAGCGGTCCAAAATCCTCTCTGGGGCGCCTTTCATCACCAGCAGGTGCTTGGACTCTCCTTCAGACGTGCCATTCTTGTGAATAGACAGCTAAGTGGATGTAGAAAAAAGGAAGGCCATTTTGAGCACTCTAGCTTCAGATTGAGGATGAGGGGGGGTTCACATGACAGTCACAAATTACTGACAAAAATGAAAATGAAGATAAAACTTAAGATAAAAACACAGCAAAAAAGGATCTTGATATTAGCTGTTTGCATCAACTTTAAAGTAGTTCCAAAAACTTCAATAAACAGAAACAGAAACCAACAGATTCTGTAAGCAAACAGCATTATTTAACCATCATCATATGCAAATTGGTTTCATTGTTTCCAGAGGTCATTTCATTGTTACTAGAAGTCTAATGTAAGAAAACACACTAAGGTTGAGCCTCTGTAAAGGGTATCTTTAAAAACCAAGATCAAAACTGATTTACTAAATTAATGGAAGCCTAAATTAATGGAATAATGTGACATTTTAAATTCTAGTAAGATATTTACAGCTTGAGAAAATAAAAGGTTTTTGCACTGGTTCCTTAAACACACAAAGAAATGGCTGAAACAAAGACCATTAGCTGCAAGTTAACCAGCTGACATACCTGGTACTTGTTGGTAGAGTTGAATGGGATCTCAGCAATCTTGCCGTTTTTGTCTCTCATTTCCTGCACCGATCCGCAGCACAACTCAATACATTTTAGCAGAGCAGACTCAGAAGCATCACCAGCCACGTCTCTCTGGTAAAGGAACATGGACAGAGAACATCAAGCATTTAAAACCTGCAAACCTGCAACCTGCAAAAAGAAAACTATGTATATGCACTGAAGCTATAACTTGTATAGGTTAATTTCATGGAAAACTGGACTTAACAACCACCATTTATGTATTTTTTCCAGCATAGTACATGTCTTTATGTTTCCACCAACAATGCAACACATTTTTGGACAGAAATAGCAAGTGACTAGTCTGTTTGGGAAATTAGTATTTAAATAAAAAATGCTAATTTTATATATTTTTTCAATGCAATTACTGGGCTTTATGAACACAAAACCTGTGTTTACCCTCCTCTCGTTATTGTAACAGCAACCGAGAGAAAATAATGAGCGGTGAGAGAATAAGTGGTAATTACAGCCATGATGCTAGCCAGACATTTACAAGGTGATTAACACGCAGATACATGCACACACACATCCATGTCCACACACACACACACGTTTACAGGTGATTAATGCATGGGTGGAAACCAGAGACTAGACTCTAAGGAAATTCTAAGAGCAAAGGGGCGGGTGTGTGTATGTGTGTGTGTCTGACTGAGTGTGTATGTGTGTATGGTGCTGGTTAGGAATAATGACGTAGTTAAAATGTGTGCGTACACTTGGGAGAGATGAAAGTGCTGGAAAACAACCCTGCTGACTGGAGGTGTAAACATCTCAGTCTCACTCAATTGTTATTACAGCACTGGATCATTGTGTCTGCCCATATTTTGGTTTTCTTGATACAAAAGTGCACGCAGACAAAGTTCAGACATTTACAAGATTGGCAAAGTCTACCATAAGTCTGAGGTTGTCATACATTACAACATTTTATAGCCAAGATCCAGAGACCAAATTTTTGTTTCACTGTAATTTGAAAGTCTTTTGGAAGAGGGACAACATGAGAGATCGAGTAGAAAATTACAGGACTTCCAAATTCCCTCTGTGTAACGACTGTACAGAGCAGTAGCCAAGAAGAAAAAAAAGCTACTGTTAAATCGTTTTGTTTTGCTATTTTTTGCTTTCTTTCCCTCAGGACTGATGTGCTCACATTGCATCGTACCTCAAGAATATTTGCTACCAACTAGATAATTCCCTATAACAAGATAAAACATTAGAGATAAACTAATAAAGTAACGAGCAAAGAATTAATTACAAAGTGAAGGTGAGCCAAAGAGTAATTTTATGCATGAGGTACTTACCTTCAGGATGGGAACGTTGCTCTGCTCTGCCAGGAAGACGGCGCGGTTGCAGAGTCCGGCGATCCTGGCCAGAGCGGCCCAGGTGGCGGAGCTGCGGTCGAAGGAGGTCCCGCTCTGGTTCTCGGTGGTGTCGGCCTCGTGGATCTGGTTGTCGAACCACATGTGGGCTACGGTCATCCTGTTCTGGGTCAGAGTGCCGGTCTTGTCGGAGCAGATGGTGGAGGTGGAGCCCAGCGTCTCCACAGCCTCCAAGTTCTTCACCAGGCAGTTCTTCTTGGCCATACGCTTGGCGGTCAGGGTCAGACACACCTAGAGACAGGAGGGCTTGGGTCAGTGACTGCCAAATAGCAAAGGAGGTGTATTGCAAGCAGACAACCCAAAATCTACCTAAAACTTTGAGGTTTATTTGATTTCTGGACTTCTACAAAGCAATGTCCAACCAAGACTCACAGTGACAGTAGCCAGGAGACCCTCTGGCACATTGGCGACAATGATACCGATGAGGAAGATGACGGCCTCCAGCCAGGTGTATCCCAGGATGAGGGAGAGGATGAAGAAGGACACGCCCAGGAAGACGGCCACGCCGGTGATGATGTGGATGAAGTGCTCGATCTCGATGGAGATGGGGGTGCGCCCGACCTCGAGTCCGGAAGCCAGGGTGGCGATACGACCCATGACGGTGCGGTCTCCGGTGCTGATCACAATACCACGGGCAGTTCCTGTGGCAGACATTATAAAGATGAAAAAATATATCAAAATTATCGTGAATTGCGGCTAAATACAAACAACAAATATTGAGTTACATATGAGGTTCCATTCTTAGATTCTTAGCCAAAAGACACATTCTTGTATTTTAGAGTAAAACACTTGCAATTCCTACAAGTACCATCAAATTGAAAACTTGTCTTCACTTGTCATTCCTTCTGTTTCACTTTGTTGTTGTTTGAATAACTCCAGCTTATTCCAACAAAAACAACTCTGGACCCAACATCCAGTCCTGAGCAGCCAAACAAAACGGAGTCTTGGCCCCGAATAATGGAAAAACCTTGTTTTGATCTGGGCTGTGGTCGTACCTTCGACACAGTTGGTGGAGAAGAAAGCAATGTTCCTGGTCTCCAGTGGGTTTTCGTTGGAGAAGTCTGGTGTGCGGGTCTGGGGCTCCGACTCACCGGTCAGAGAGGAGTTGTCCACCTGGAAAATGGGGAAAGTAGAGGAGGAATGAGTGGCGTTTATCCCAAAGAAAGACAAGTTTCAGAACCGAACAAGATGGCTTTCATCCTAGAGTACGGAAACTAGTCCCCATCTCCTCTGCCTTCCTGCCATGTTTAAAACAACAACCGAGAGGCAGATGGCTGACAAAGCATGTGGTAGATTTGGGTCAAGTGGCACTCTTCAGGTCCATAATGGAGCAGCAACAGCCCTGAACGACACAGAGGTAGGTGGCAAGATAACAATGAATGATGCAGAGGTTGATGAAAGAGCACCGGGCATAATTGGGTCAAGTGCTGCTCTCGGGTCTCCAGTTTAGTTCAGGACCCAAAATGGGTCACAGACTGACTAGTCATGTCCTCACATGGCGAGGCATAACTAAATTTCTTTAAATTGGGTCTTTGATGGAGAAGTTTGAGAGGACAATTTGGCATTTCAAGCTCAACTTGAACTTAAGTGACAAGGCACATTTTGGGGATATTTTGATAAAAAGGATTATAAACTTGCACCAAAATACTGTTTCTATGTTCAAGGGGGGCACAATGAGTCAGCAATATCTCACATCTTGCACAGGTTTCATCAAGGAATGCAGAACCAGAAAGTTCTTCATCCCATAAATTCAAAGAGCTACAGAAGTAGCTGTGGAGTAAATGCAGAAACTTTATTCAAGTACCAAAAGAAGCACAACAGCTTGACTGAATCAAAGAGGTTGAAGCGTCCCTTTAATGTTTTGATGAAGAACGCCATGAGGAATATTCTTAAATACGAGTCCCAGGCAGGAAAAACTCCTTGTTGAAAACACCCACCTTGCAGCCGTGGGCCGAGATGATACGCAGGTCAGCGGGGATCCTGTCACCTCCTTTCACCTCCACCAGATCTCCAACCACCACCTCCTCAGCGTTAATATTCTTCTTCTCACCGTCACGGACAACCAGGGCTTGCTACAAGATGGCGATGACAGCAGGATTAGCAACACTTTAAGACGAGGGAGAAAATTAACCTGACAGCTCTATTTTTTTTGTTTTTACATGTTTTAATTGCACCCCCTGCTTGTATTGTCTAATTTCCTATTACAATGAAAGCAATTTTCATTATCATCTCTCAAATTATTCATCAGGGGTAATGAGATTTGCGTGTCGAGAGGACTCCACTGGTTTTGTAAGGCAAATCAGGTGAGATCATACCTTGTATTCATGTATTCTAATTAAAATGTGACAAGGTCGAGATAATTAAATGTTTTCAGCTAAATGGCTTTGGTGTGGTGTTGTTTCACATGTTTTTTTTTACATCTTTGTGTGAGTAAAACGGTTTGCACTCCATTGTTTAAAAGTGCAATACATACTTTTAATACTCCTTATGCACAAAATAAGCAATGGGAGGTTTATAAAAGAAACTCAGAGTGATTCATCTGTCTGAAACAAAGACTAAAGGAAGATAAATGAAAGAGGCTGCCCTTTAGAAATGCAAGGGTGAATACCTGTGGGACGAGGTTCTTGAAGGAGTCCATGATCTTTGAGCTCTTAGCCTCTTGGTAGTAGGAGAAGCAGCCAGTGATGATGACGACAGCAGAAAGCACAACACCCAGGTACAACTGCAGGAAGTAAAAACATGACAGACTGTAGATCTACACCAGGTTATAATTAATAAGGATGTGAATGCTTTCTCCCTAAGAAAATATATTATGATACATCAACCAAGTCAACAAAGATGACGTGACTCCCTCTTCTACCTCTCACAAATCATCTCCGGGTTTTGCAGCATCCAACACAGACATAAGTCAGATATTCTAGGACTATGTACCAACATTTTAACTATAATGTTCAAGACCTTTCAACCATAATTTATAATGTCTCAATATTCATAGAAAAGGTTGCAAGAGTGACAGTTTCTATCTACATGCAAAGAATTTTCTGAAAATTCACATTCAAAAATCCTATGTTTCATCTGAAATTCTTTGACTCAAAAAGGATTCTTTTTGCATCTTGCAAGATACTCATGCTGCATTTCAACTCAAACATTTTTTACTGTCCAGTCATGATATGAAATGCAATTATTTTGCAATGAACTGCTATTTTGGGGTTTTATTACATTGTCTTTTATTGCCATATTAATACATTACAAAGCATTAAATCTTTGCAGAGAGATGGACACAAGGACAGGTATCCATAAAAGATCCTGGAGGGAGATTGAAACTATACATTGCTATATTTGCTATTGTGTATAATCAAATTACAGTCTTTAAATATCAATATATGACACTAATCACAAAGTAAAAACCCTCATAAAAATAGACATTTACCCTGTTAGTGGATGGCTTGTCATTCTTGGTACTTTACATTAACTTAAGAGTGAACAAGTGGCATATTGTTATATCAAGTCATTACACCAATATTTTAAGGGCGTATTCTTACATTGTCATTAGCTGGTTCGTCCTCCATGGCGGCCTGGATTCCATAAGCCAGGAAACACAGAATGGCACCGGTCCACAGTAGCATAGAGAAACCGCCAAACATCTGAATGAGAGAGGAAAAGGACTGATCAAACACCTTCTTACTGACAGTTGTAAGATAAAGGGATTAGAGACTTGAAGCCAAACATAACAAAAATTCTTAAAAGCATTTACAAGGCATCATTTAAGTTCAACAAGTCTTCAAAGGAGAAAAGGATGAAATGACGGTTCTTCCTTTGTGGTCGGGCTCAAAAAGTTTATCATTTGTGCAACAGGAACGGGAGACTGACGTGTCAAAACAAAGTGGATTTTACCTGTTTGCAGAACTTGACCCACTCGGGGGTGGTGGGCGGAGGGGTGAGAGCGTTGGGTCCATCACGGGCCAGGATCTCAGCTGCCTTCGCACTAGTCAAACCCTGAAACCAGAACGACAGAGTTTCACTGATTTCAAAGATGTGTTCAATGGCAGAAAGGAGAAAAATCTTTCAAAGGCAGTCAAACGGTGGAAATCCAGACATTATATGGCCAGATAATGCTAAAACTTATAAAGAGGTACCACTGGAAACAAGGCTTTGACTTGGCTTACTCAATAATAAACTCCTCTACAATGTTTTAATTAACAAAAACGACTCTTTGGGGATGTGATATAGTGTTTTAACTGTTTCCTTTTCTTTTTTTAATAAATATCCGAGACCTCATCAGTGCAGAACTTTCAACCAAGTTTTAATCACATCATTATTGCTCACCAGACAGCCACACACAAACACACACCTATCACCAATGCACATGCAAGTTATGGATTGATGCTAGGTGCTGCCAGTTGCCTAGCAACAGTGTCTATCAACATATAAACAGGGCGATCTCTTCCATCCGAAGGCAGGAGGTAGAAAACAGGAGGAGGGCAGAGGAAGAGGAAAAGGAGAAGGGAGAAAGGAGATTAAAGGAGAGGAAGTAAAATGG
>OMLF01056968.1:3183-16628 GCA_900302615.1 Holocentrus rufus | reverse complement strand
TCATTAAATGGTTTTTTTTTTTTTTTTTTTTTTTTAATTACACTACCAAACAAGAGGAAAATAAGAGATGTTTATTGTACTATATGTCTTATTTAAACATGGCCTGGAGAAAGGGATCTGTCTTTCCCTTCATATAAATCAACTAGCAACATTTGCAACTAAATCAACAGTTTTATCATTTTATCCTACTTTTTAACCAGGCTATTGGACTCTGTTCTCAATACTGTAAATCAAATACATAGTCACAATGTTTCATTTTCACTCCATAACCTTATGTATACTGGAAAATAGGTGGGCAAAAATACAGAACAAGAAAACAAATAAGAAACCTACGACATAAATTAGCCTAAATTGGGTAACTTCTCAATTCTCAAACAGACACAGTAAACTTCTTACTCTGGGAATGTCTCGGTGAGGTTTTTCTTTGTTGTTGATTCTAGTTATGGCTTGAGGCACAACGAGGCCCTGCCCTGGTGAGGCGGACGAAATAATGTCACCTACCAGGTATCAGACTGGGGCCAACTTTGATTGTCAGTAGATATGAGGGCTATCCTCACAAACGCAGTGAACGCCGAGCGTGGTCGGCAAACTCAAAATTAAAATAGGCTACCAGAACCACTGAGGACAATAATTCAACGACAGCCAATCACGAGCGCGTATTTGTTGGCCACGTTCTAATTCTGACCAATGATGAGCTCTGGGAGGCGGAGTGAAGCCTTGACGCACTGGGCTTGTGATTGACGCAAGCCTCCTTACTAAATTTAGCACTGGCCGAGGAGGCAGCGTTAGATAGCAGAGAACCCATTCATTGTACTGGGGCGGGCCCGACTATTTTAGAGATGTGATTGTGATCCAGCCAAGCCAAATATAGTCGTAGACAGGTATTTTTAGCGTAAAGCCTGTCCCCGTTTTCATTTGGCATAGACAACCTGGCGGTGTCCCCGGTTCGGCTTATGGGCGACTATTTGAAATCAGTTACAGGTAGATTTTGTCGCTAACAAAAACAGCCATGCAGGACAGAACCCTAATGTTCCCCAGACTTTTCAGTGGGGTTTAGTTTTACAGTCAGCTGACAGGCTATTGCCGCCCTGCTCAGATAGAAACTATCCGGTGTGGGAGCTGTTCATTCTAGTAATATTACTACTGACAGGCAGCAGCTAGTAGATCTCCTTTCCACAGCCCAAGTTCTTTCCATAAGGACACATGGTTGGAAATGCGGGGAATCTAAGACTATAGATCCGAAGATAAACTTGATTCATCAAAGAGCACATAACAGGTTTGTAAATGCTTGTAAGTGCTTGAGCTTTCCACTGCAGCACTTCAGCACCAATTGCGAACAAATAAGGCATCTTTAGTGAGTGAACCGGTCGGAAAAACACTGTAAAGCGTTGCTGCAGAGGAAGTTGGAATGGTCAGGACATTGTGTTGTTAAGGCGTTTTAATGTTGAAAAAAAGTGCTGCGAAAATGCGGTAGTATCCATACACGGGAACGTTTACGCACACAGTTTGAGCGCGAATGGTAATCGATCAGACGCCCATTATTTGTTTGACTTGGACATGGCACCAGCTCCGGGCGACTCTCTGCCTGAGGAAACACGTCTCGTTGGTTGCACCTTGAAGTCCCGCTGAGACAGATGTGCTCTGTGAGCTGGAGTTAAACAAACCTCTCAAGTCACTATGCATGTGTCCATATGTTTGGGATAAGAGCCCTACTTGTCCACAACATTTTCAGAAACCATAACATACACTTACCCACTATAATAACCATACATTCTCAAATGATGATTAAGTTACTTACATGATGTGCTGATAGTGTACCATTCAGTAAAGGCCAAAGCCCACATGTCCAATGTTCCTCTCATATGCACAATGTTGCTCAGACATGCATGATGTATGGCTGGAGAACAGTAAGCACTGAGAAACACTATAGTCACTCCTTGGCACACCACTGCTATGCCTGGATTAACAACAGGGCATGCAGGTCACATGACCTGTTGCCACAGGTTAGCAAGACCCCCCCACACTGCAGGTTTGCCAATTAATATATAGGCAGTTTAATTGTAAATACAATTTTGCATACCATCTAGGCCAGCTTCAGTTGTTTTAGCCTGATTAATTTGAAGCATTTGCTTGTGAAGTGGGCACATGATTGGTTAAGTCCATATGGTGATTGCTGCTTAGTTTGATACTCCCAGCATTACTACACTATAAACATTAAATTATGTGGTCAGCTACAACCTGATTGCATCCATATATTTCAGTAATGGTGCCAGAAGGCTAAACATAACCCATATAGGTCTAGATTACAAGTCTTTATTGCATGTCAATACTGTAGTTGCTTATGCTCCTTGTTAATGATTTAAAGGGATGCCCTTGTTATCTGGAGGAAGCTTTTATAAATGAATCCTTTATCTTGTTTATAAGTGTCTATCACTCATCAGCTTCACTCTGTCTTTCTGTCTCCTTTCTCGCTCTCCCTCTCTTCCTGGCCAGTGAGCCTTTGTCAGCTGCCTCCGCTGTGACCTCACAGTTACGACGTGACACGCGCTCTCGGCGTAATCCAGATTAACCTGCTCACTTATTCCACCAGACAAAATCCAACAGACATGGAAGTGATTAGAGATTATAGCCGTGTCCTTTTAATAGAATTGGGCATGTGGGTAATCAACTGTATCCGCCAGTGGCGTATGTACGGTAGCACATGCATACTACAAGCAACGTGCACGCTCACATGCACACACATAGGGTGACACACCAAACACCTTGCCACTTACCCTTTCATGATATATTTACACTGAATTAACTCTTGAAAATAAAGTATAACTTAAATAGCTCACAGTAGTACTCCCTCTTTTATTTTGGATCTGTTCCCTGCAGTAGCTGTGCTGCAAACTAAATGGGAATTGGGACCTTTAGCTTTGCCTCCCCGTGACTAAAGAGCACATTTCTTGACTCTACCAGGAAGGTGCTGTCCCTCCACATAGTCAGCACCCTTCTCAGAGCTCACCTCTTCATGTCGGCTTTTAAGGACTTAGGTGGTTTTTCTTTACTCTTACTTTTCTCCCCTGCGACTCCATCCTTCCCCTGGTTTTTGCCAGGCGAGTTGGGTTTTTCCTGTGTTACCACTGTAGCATATCCAATCCATTCTTATTCTTATTCTTCCTGAATTTAACACTGATTATCGAGCTGTAAAGAACTGCACTGACAGGTTGAGTGTCTACTGTCTCTGTAAGGAACTGTTAATCCTTTACACAGTTGTCAGTGTTGTCAGATTTATGACAGAGGAAGTTAGGGCGTTTATGTTAAGTGAGTTTGCAGTCGCATGCTGTCTCACTTCTGAGTGTATGGTTGTGGTATACAGGCTAACATCTTCTCTGCCTCCTGTGCAGGGCTCCTGGTTGTGTAGCAGGCATGTTGCATCGGAACACACTGAACTCTGGGTATCACAAAGCAGAAGTGAAAAGTGATTGTGTCAGTTTGAATGCGCTCTCTATGTCTACGGCCAAGGCACCGGCACTCAGCGCTCTGGTAACACTGGAGAAAGAGGAAAGCAGAGAAAGAGAGAAACAGAGGAAGGCTTTTATCTTTGTGTCACCAAATCTGCTCCGACTGTACGTCAGAGTGCGAGGGAGGACGGGAAGGGGCGGAGGCGTGGGGGAGAGGGTCGCTGGCGCAATGGCATGGCGCTCAATGGTGGTATTCTTCCCTTTCTGTGGGGACGCACACACATTCACACATACGCACACAGACACACACACATACACACCAGGGGGATTCCCCTCGGGAGTACCCCGGTGAAGTAATACAACCCATCACTGCCTTATCACACCAGTGCCCAAAGACAGGGGAGAGGAGTGCAGAGAAGTGTTTCCATGAGCCATGCCACAGGAGATGTATATCTCCGAGGGACTCTGGGCCTTTATATGATGTTACTGAATGTATTTTTGCACTTTTGTCTGAGTGTGTGCATCTCGGCAGAGGGAAAGGGATAGCGTGGACCAGCTTGTGCGTGATGTTCTGTATTTTCCCTCACTGTTTTGATGGCAGATTTATCACCCCTCACACCTCTTATTATTACCCTGCAGTGAAATTTAACAGCATGATTCACCGCACTGTGTAAATTTTGGAGGGTGTGCGATGTTGTTGTACTGTGTACAAGTTTCTGTGTGTGTATTGTCCTGTGCCCGTGCTTCGGTGTTTGTGCATTTGGGTGCGCGTGTGCTGGTAAGTGTGAACATGAGTGTACACTGAAGGTACGAAATGATTGGGACACGTACTCTTTGCGTGACGTACTCCGGTGAGGTGAATCCAGGTGAAGGCCATTATCCCTTGTTGATTTCCCTTTATTAAATTTATACCGATCACAACGGAGATGCAGACAAGGAGAGGCAGGCGAGTTAGAGAAGGATTTTTAAACACTGAGACAAGAATTGAGAAAGATTGGATTGTACAAACTCAATTAAATATCAAGAACATATGCCTAATAGGTTGCACATTTAATTTTATGTGCTGGCAATTCTAGAAATCCTCCACCCTGCATGTGTACTTTTATAAGCATGTATAGGTAGCATGTAGGGATCGAGAAATTTATTAGTCAGAGGCATTTTGATTGTGCTGATGGTTGTGCAAGGTCAACGAGTCCGGAATCATTATGTGGTGCGATTAGCATCATCTCTCTTTGGTTCAGTTCAGTTCAGAGATCTTCCCTGGAGCACTTGTACAGGATCTGTATGTATGTAACACACATACACACTGGTGTGCGCGGCAGGTGCGCTTCAGACAGGCTCCAGCACGCTGCAGCTCATGACAGTGGGAGCTGTTCCATACCTTCTTAAGTGGCTTATTATTTTAATGATGCCCCCCAGTAGGGACCTCTCGTGCATGACCTTAAGCCAAAGATACATTGAGGTTCTCGCTTTAAAATAACAACAATTTAATTAGATTTTTTTATATTGTTAACCTCATTCTTGCTTGCTGTGTTTCAGTGATTAGGTTTAATGATATAATGGTAGACTTAATCTACAGTCGTTCTGTAAACTGGACTGCTTTCGTGTTTCATCCTTCGAAGGTTTCATGATTCAACGCTGCGACAGCTAGTCAGTGAAACTGGCTTGACTCCTTTATAATGCCTATTATTTGAAGTATTGCAAGTCTTTCTTCAGCCTTCATGTCTGGGTAGATTGGCAGACATCGCGGATATCCCCACTATTAGTCACGGTGCTGTTATGTCTTGAAATGTAGCAATCATCAGCCAAAGAATGCGGACGTACTCAACCAAAGTTGTGCGTGATTCTAGGTCCATGTTTGAAGAGGTATTGCAGCAGCAGCAGCAGTGGACCAGTAAACAAATGGGGCAAGATTTGCAGGCACGCAATTTGATGAGCGAGGAATGCTGAAGGAAGAGCTGTGTCAGTCGTGTCAGTCACACAGGGAATGAACACGGAGTTCATGTTAGTAATGGTGTTCCTTTGTTGTGCAACTGTTGACACAAGAGAAGCACGGGCAGATAGATCAGTACAGCATGCAAATGTAAAGGAGGCTCGCTCTGGCTCTGCCTGAGGGAAAGAACTGGAGGTGCCACTTACAGAGCAGGTTGACAAAGACAAGGGACAGAAAAACAAAGACATTCTTTTTGTTGTTAAAGGTGCACTATGCAAAATTGTTAAGGGTCAGTTGAAGTGAAGATGTTTAGATGCAATCAGTCAGTCAGTAAGTGCATTCATCCCATTGTCTTTGATCTGTTTGTCCAGCCCTAACAACTTTATAAGTGATGCTCTTTGTCACTCAACTTTGTCCAGTGTCAATAGTGTCAACTGTTAACTGTCCATGCACTGTGCTCATATTGTCCTGTATTTTATTGTTGTATTATTTGTGGAAAAAAAAATAAAAAAGTTAACCTCATTGACACCATGAACTGGACCTGAATTAGTGTGTCATCATATTCACCAGGCTGCAGAAACAAACAAACAAAAGAAACCCTGAAAATACTGCAGCCAGTGGAATTTTTATATTGCGCAATCATGCAATTGAGCAATCGCGATCTAATTTAGAGAACAACCCTAACAGTGGTTAAGAGTTTTGGGATGCTTGCCCCATGTGAGTCAACATCTGTATCTTACCAACAGGTGTTGAGCTCCATTGTCCCGCACGAAAAAACCAATCGCTACCTATGTGTCATCCAATCAGGAGCCGATGCACAGACCTGTTATGCAAGATTGCTGGCAACAAATATTGGTGTCACAGGTTTACAACTTATTGCCAAAAGTGAATTTAAGTGTGCGTGGGTATAATTTGTAAGATGATGTGTGGAAATATGTGAACAGTGGGCGTATGACTCACCTTAGAGTGGGCGCTTGTTTAAAGGCCGTTTTCTGGGAGATGCCAGAAATGGGAACTTGAATAAGTATGTGTGTGTGTGTGTGTGTGTGTGTGCGTGTGCAGGGTGGTTTCACCATCATAGGACTCCCCTTCCGACTTTGTTTAAAGATTTCTGAAAACAAACAGGGAGAATCTCCTCTCCGCTGAAATAGGTGTTGACTTGGAAGCACCTGGCATGCACCGTGGCCAGTAAGGGAAGCTTAACCGAGTGATGAACAAACAATGTGACAGTATTTACAAACATTTCATAAATAAGCTAAAATGGCTAAATGGGTTATAATGAGCGGCACTTTAATCTTTTGCATTTGTGTATTGCCGCGCGTCTACCTGGGTGCGTGTCTGTGTGTTGGTGCGTTCGTGCAAGTGTTTTTGTGTTTGTGTGTGTGTGTGAGAAACAGTTGCCCTTTAGTTATTCACATTTGGGCCGCGCTAAGCAGAGACGGTGACATTGTCTGGCTGAATACCCAACACACCTCGATTACTTTCATCTGAGCTCATTCCCCTCCCACGTGTCCAGCCCAGGTATCTGCTCGGCAGCTTGTAATTGCAGCGTAGGACTATATCATAAATGAGTGATGACATTTTGGTGGCTGACTAAGTATCTTCGTCTCCCTTCAGACATTCAACACTTGAGCAGACGTGTGTGTGTGTGTGTGTGTGTATTCCACGATTTTACTCAGCGTATGGGGTCCAAATGTGCTCTCGGTATTTGACGCTATGCTGTGGTTCTGAGTCATGTCACTCTGGGTCACTCGCTTGACCACGCGGGCACGTACACAGACGCACACACAAACACACACATGCTCACACGCGCAAACACACACACAGATAAACAAGCGGTTGCATTTCTGCATGAGTCATGATCGTGGGCAGAGGTGGAAAGTTTCCTTGTTTGGGCTATTCCCCCCCGCTGACATACTTTTTTTTTTTTTTTTTGAAGTACGCGATCGGTGTCTAGTCCCAAGTCATCGTGTGCCGTGGAGTCAGTTCATACCTGCAGAGACCGGAAGCATCTGAACAGCCTGGTGTGCACCAGCGTGCTTTCTCTCTCTCTTGCACACACACATACGCGCACACGCACGCACGTACACATCAACACACTCATGCACGCTGTCATACACCCTGTATTAGTTCCTTGTCACTGACTGGAAATGGCGGTATTTCCGCAGGATTAACTGTCAGATTATCGGGTCCTTTGATGTGTATGAAGGGTTAATAAGACTTGCTTTGTCGTGTTTCGCAATTTTTTCACAACAGAGATAAGTCATCATTTTACATTGCAAACATTGCCCACAAAACCTGTTTAATTACTTCACGTGCAAATTATAAGAGTTATAGCTTTGTCTTAACACGTATTGAGAAAATAATACGTTTGCATCATCACCACAAGTTTCCATTAAAGGGGACGAAGTCACCCATGTGTTTAATGAGAATCACAAGTTGCACACTATTGTCTGTGGTGTGTTGCATAAACACACTGATTATTCATGCCTGCTTATGAGATGTTTGTCAATGTCTGCAAAGTTTTTTGTGTGTGTGACTTTGCTTTTATGACAGAGAGAGAGATTGCAATGTAAGTATTAGGTTTTGTTGCTGACGTACATTTGTCTCTGAAAGGGGTTAGTTGTTTATATGTATTTTTTCTTTGTGCATCAAAGGTTTAGAAAATTCTCAGCACTTCCCCTTCTAGCAGCCTAGCTTCCACTCACTTCCTCGCAGCATTCTGAATGAAATACTTGGTGGCTGTATTGAAAGCCAATAGTTAACGAGACATTGTGTAGTGTTCATGGCTAATTTAGCTTCAGGTATGTGCATGCGTTCAAGAGAAAAGGGGCAGCGAATCTACGTTTTTAAAGAGGAACTTGTCTAATCTCGTCATTGCCTTGGGCTGTGTGTGTGTGTGTTTGAAGGCGCATGTATGTGCATGAATTACAAAATGTAGTGTTTTTTTTACAAGTTGAGTCATTAAATGTGATCATTTGTCAAAAGCCCATCAATCTTTGATGTTACGTACAATGTGGGTGAATGAGATTAAAAGCATATTTCACTGTAGTAGAGCACCTTCACCTTTTAGCACACATGCATCTCAACAAAGGTTCAAGTGTAGCTGACATTCACAATGGCTCCCTTGATCTGCTGCACCTCCAGCACTATGAGGCTCTTTTTTCTCTCCAACTGTTAATGATGGTAATTGTAAATAGCCAAGATATTTCTTGGAAAAGATGATCTGATTGGCAAAATGGAACAGTGTTGCCTCAGTCCACTTTTTCTGCTTTGTAGAAGACTTAAGAGTTGTGATTTTCAGCTGTCTTATCTTGATGGATCAAATCTCCGTGAAGCATGAAATTCACTTGGAATTTAATTTTTTTTAAAATGAAGATTCACCGAGGCCATGTCCACGAGTATGGATTTTTTTTTGAAAATGCAACTTTATTAATCATATAAAAACAAACAAACAAACAAACAAAAACTCCATACAGTTAAAAATGTCTTAACAATGTCCAAAACTGTACAGAAAAAAAAGCTGAATGAAAAATCGGGAACTTTTGGCCACATTTTAGGCTAATTTTAAGGCTTATGCTAAATGAAAAAAAGACATGTATTTGGAAAAATGCCTTAAGATTTGGAATTTATTGATTTCTAATGCCACTTTTTGATCTTATTAATGCTTTACTTGTGTCACAATAATGTAATGTCCTTGAGTTGAAACGTCTTCATTTGGGGGCTTTTTCAAAGCAAATATTGATATACGTGATAGTTTGTGATTAATTTGAATAATTAATCAGCATATCATGTAATAAATTAACCAAAAAATGAAGGTCAACATCCCCACTGTGAGCATGTGCAAAGAGGCAAAGTCGCATTAGTAACATCAGTATTATCAAATTGTTTCATTTTTACTGTCCACATCACAAAATGAAATGCCATTTTTTCATAAATTGTACACTGCAGAGCGTTTTGCAAAACTTGCATTTATGGTGACAAAAAATGCTTTCATTTTCACGTGGATAGAAGGCCATGTTAGTTTGTTAAAAATAGCCAGATAACACCATATAATGCTAAGTAAGTAACTTTTTTCTAACTCATCACTAATGGACAATCTAATTAAAATGGTACACTAGTTGATCTAGACAGTACTAACACAGTTTGAAATTTGAAGAAACCACTTTTAAAGATTCAGATTTTTCTCCAGTAAATTGACCTGCATTAGCACATGACTTTGGTCATAAATTAGGCGTTAGTTAACACTGGGCAACATAGCTGAACCACACTAACAAAATAACAGCTTGACTTCTCATTCAGAATAAATTATGTATGAGCTACAGGTGAGAAGACGATCTTAGACCAAAATAAAAACAAGAAAGTAAGAGTGGCCAGTTTTGGTGTCTGACCCACAGGTAAAGGCACACTATGCAGGATTCCCCCCGGGGCCATGCTGCTTGTTGTTTTGCCTCTGTGTGCACACTGAAATTCTTGCTGCCTCCCTGACACACCTACGCTTTAGTCGGGTGAATCAGCAGCAGAGACTTTCTAATGCCATATGGGCTTGCAGAAAACATTAGCCAACATAGTAATAATAAATGTAATAACGTAAGTAGATACCTGTATTTGCTTCCCTTAGCAATCCAAAAGAAACAGACAGAGCTAATCAGAGCTAAATCTAAGCTTTATGAACAACCTCTGCCTGCAGCTCTTTTTGCATCACTTGTATGTTAAGTTTTCGCAGAGTCTGTCAGTGCTGCCATAGTTTTAAATGCATAGACAGATTTTAACGTTTGTTTTCGTCTGTTTTCATTTGGCATGATCACCATAGGTGCCTTTTCTCTGCTTCATGTGCTTTTCCAGAGATGTATAACAGCTATTGCAAAACTTTTGCTGCAACAAACAGATGTATCTTTCTTTTGAGTGTCCAGGAAGCAGGATGCACCCGGCAGCAGTCATAGGTATCTGTGTAGTTTATACAGTGTGGTCATTAAAAATATTTAAACAGTAGGATCCTGCATAGTATGCCTTGTATCTCTTTTTGAGGTGTACAATTGTCTACAAAAGCGAAGCATCACTCTAGCTTTTCTGCTCTCTGGAGAACCAGAAGATGTGTTTGTTTTAGGTTTGTGTATGTGTGTGTGCACTATAAACTTCACTTCACCTCACTCAGCTGCCCTGTACAATACCTTGAGGCAGTGTGCATGGCCTGGGTCTACTGCATGCTCAACACACACACACACCCAGACACACACACACACACACACACACACAAATATGGGCAGACACACAGTTAAATAATTAAACTGACATATAATCGTTTATCATGGTCAGAGAATTATAGAAAGAAGAAAATAATGTTTAATGACTGAAGTTCTGTTGCTAGTTCCTAATATACAAATAATGTGTATAATATAATGTTCATATCATATTCCGTATATGGATGCATTTACGGTCATTTAGGTAGTCTGCCTTTCTATCTGATGTGTGATACGTGAGTCCCTTTACAGCCAAGTATGGTAGATCAATCTTGCAGCTCACAGAGGTAACCTAAATGGCCTCATGCTGTCATCCTCACCTTCACCATCATCATCATCAATAATAATTACTACCATGTCTAAGCCATTGACAGCTTGTGTTTCCGTCTTCCTCCTCTCATTCCTCCACGTCTTTAATCTTCATCTTCTTTTCATCGTAATTTCGTCCACCTACTTCTGGCTTCCTCCCCTCTCAGTTGTTTGATGTTCAAAGACTATTAGCAATGTTAAACATACCTATGTTATTCTTCATTGTTGATGATGCTCGGCAGATTGCATGTGAGGACAACTTTTGTTATTATGCAAGTACTGGCTCCCCTAAGCCTTGACCTTTTCATTTTAAGATTCACCTCCTGTGATTCACCACATTTCAACTTTGACATTTCGCTTTCATCTCCTTCTCACGACTGAAACTTGGTGCTCACCAATTATCAGGCCATGAGAAAATATTATATGCGTTATGGTATCACTTACCCCTCCACTGCGTGGGCACCTACCTCCAATAATCCCTACGCACCCATGGGTGCCACTGTTGGCTTCCCAGAAGCCCTCAGTGCGAAGTGAGAGCCACTCCCATAAATTTCCCTCAGAAAGATCTCTCTTGGCAAGAGAAGAAAAAAAGGCTTCCCTCTTGATGCTCACCCCTCTGCATACCTGTTGAGCAGGTATTCATGCATGCCGCTCCCCTTAACTGGAATCGCTGACTGGCTGTGTGGGAGTATCACGCTCAAAAATGTTAATATAATGCACCGCTGATGTAATCAAAAAGGTGAGAAGCAGCAGTGTTAGCTGTCATCTATAATTTTCAGTTGTAGGGAAACATCGGATTAATTCTAGACTCATCTGCACTGAAACACCAGACCAAGTGACATCAAAACCACATCTTTTAGCTTCAAGATCCAGGCTTTTTTGGTGGGTTTTTGAAGACTCTGATTTTCCAGTTATGCTCTCAGCACATAGCTTCCTCCCCCACACACTCCGAAATGATTATATGATGGAGCTCCACCCAGAGTAGAGGGGTTTGGGGTTCAGGGTTCTGCCAAGCCTGAAGCTGTGGTCCCACTCGCTCTGTTCCAGCCTCCAGTTCAAACACAAGGCTCTGCTGCCTTGCTCGTTTTATACAGCAGCTGCAATAGAGATCATGTGATCATGTGGTTCACTGCTTTGGATAACCAGTGAGAGGTGGGGCAAAGGTGGGGAGATCACACCAGCAGGGTTCATCACTTGCACTCTTCTCACTTTGTAAACAAACTCTAAACGTCTATTATCAATACCCTGCCAAGATGCTAACAATTCATTTAGAGTGCGGCGCTCTTGTACCCAGCTGTAGCTCTTAGGGTTATTTGTCTTTTTAATTTTACATAATGCAAGAAAATCACTTGGAGCACCACAAATGAGTTTACTGGCATTATGGGAAATTAAAAAGGGACATTATTGAAAGAAGTTGGCCTATGAATGATAAAGTGTGTGGCATAATTTGAGTAATGTTAGTTATATTGACTTGTAAATATTTGTCTGCATTGTCAGCGCAGTGCAAAATGATAAGAATTAATAACTTAACAGGCACAAGCAGCAGAGTCGCAGTGATTCAAGGCAATTAGCTGCACCTCACATGTAGCCGGAGGGGCCGTGAGTATCTGGGCACGGCTGTGGCTGATCTCATGGCCCGGTGTTATTGATCCCTGTGGTGGCAGTGGCAGTGACCATCAGACCGGCTTCGGCTCTGTCAGTGGGACTTTGGAGAGAGAGAGAGAGAGAGAGGGAGAGAGAGAGTGCCGCTCCCCTCCCTCCCTCTGCGTTGAATAATCTGCTTACTCACCGGATGTGATTCACCTAACTAACTCTGTTAGAGAGAGGGCTCTGTTATCTAAATGTTTGGTCAGTAATGTTGCGTAATATTTGGAAAGTTGTGTGTTTGTGGGATAAATAGCTTCATTTGCAGCCCTGCTTTGAAATACTGAACGTATACATTCAGTATCTGTGAGGACTGATTTGGAAAGTGTGGGTATGTCTGCACGCAGGGACATCCAGATTGCTTTAAATGTGTTTCTCTTTTGATCGTTTTGGATCAAAGGGCATGGAAGCAGCAGCAGCCTCAGACAGGATGTGTTTGAATCATTGTTAAGGGGTGACAAGTGGGGTTAATATGCCTCATTGTCTGACACAGACACCCACCACACCAGACTCAGGTCAGAAGCAGGTCATGACCTCAGACTTACCTCCTCTGTTGATGTCACTCTGCCTTCAGATTTGCTCCTGTCCCGTTTACCGTCCATCACCGCGTCTCTGTGTGATCATTTCAGTTTTCGTGCTCTTGCTGCCTCCGGGTGCACTCTCCCCTCTTTGTTGCCCTTTTCTCTCTGTCTCTCAAGTCTCCACTCACTCCTTCCGCTGCTCTCTCTTTCCCTCTCCTCTTTCCCTCTCCTCTTTCTCTCTCCATGTTCCTTCGCTCCATGAGGGGGAACTTCCACTGCAGCTCCTATCCAGGAACAGGCTTCCACTGTGGAAACAGAGCTACATAACACTGCTCTGGCTGCCGTTCCACAC
>OMLF01056967.1:7001-24964 GCA_900302615.1 Holocentrus rufus | reverse complement strand
TGTTCAGCTGAGCAAACACCCGGAAAGTTTGTGGTAGCAGTCGGTGTTTGTGAAGCTGCGCCTGTGCAGCCGTCATTTACCCCAAACATCAAATTCATTTCAACAAGGGCAACAGACCTACATTCATTTCAGCAGTATTCATCTACTTTAACTGTGATTGGCATTAAGTTTGTCGTGCCGCACTGCAGTCGGGTGAAGTCGGCATAACCAGGCTGTCCCGCTTCATATACTGGATTTAAATGGATTGGAAAAAACCACGCCCATAAGGCACAAACCAGCACTGGGCCAGTCCTGGGCCACATCCTGTTTCAACAGGAAGTACATCAAGTTAAGGAACCAAAATGCTCTCAAAATGCTGTTTCATTGTGACTTTACCTTAACCTTTTCTGCTGTCTACAGATCAGAATCCAAGCTAAGAATTTCTAAATGTGTTGAGAAGTTCTAAAACCAAAGTTCAGTGTTTATGGGTGACTTCCTCCTTCTCTGGAGTCTGAACAGGCCATTAATTGGAAAAAGGCTTCAAAGGGAAATGGGGCATGTGCAAAGACAAGAGTGGAAAGCAGAAGAAATATGAGTGTGAGTGTGAATGCACGCTCGAATGAATGTAGATCCAAGAGGAAAAATAAAATAAAAGAATGAGGAGGATATGCAAAAAAAGAAAAAGATAGAGAAACCTGCCTGGTGCACAAGCATGGATTTTGAGTTGTATTTTAAGTTTTAGGGAGATGTAGCCAAGTGTTGGTTGATCTTATATTTGTTCAATAATTGTGTAACCCTGCAGCGAATGGGGAATTGGTATGGGTGTGAACATGAGAATCAAGGCAGTATAGATCTTGAGGTTGTTTTGGAAGCAATTCTGGGTGATAAAAAATATTAAAATATAAGACCACGTTATGAGTATAGACCAGCATGTACTGTACCAACCACCCCCACGTGAAACCTCTGCTGCCCTGAAAGCAGCCACATAAATGCTGAGGTCAAGCCCTCGGGCTGCTTCCAGGTTATTAGACAGAAACAGATATCTCTGTTTGGTGCTGGGAATCACATCCCTGAAGAAATCAAATCCACAGAAAAAACAGCAGATTCCTGCACGCAGCTTCATCTCTGCACTGATTTATTTGTTCTGTTCTTTTCTTATATATATATTTTTTGTCATTAGACTGCTTACGGATTATTGCCAAGTTATTGCAATTTAGTCTGTCTGAAATCCAGTAATCTCAGCATATGGAGACGTAGTTATTGAATCCTTGATATTGATGAATAATCATATCAAACTACAGCAGATATATTGTCATTTTGTGCTGTGGGACAGTAAAAATCTGACTTAATGCCCCTTTACTGAGCTCTCTGGTCACAGCACCAAGTTGTCATGTCTTTATCCCACATGATCCATCCATTCACTTTGCGCGCTTATAATTTTTATTCATTCTGTTCATCTCCCAGTTTTTAAATCCATGTTATTTATCTCATTCAGCTGTATTGATTGTCCCCCCCACAGCTCTGGCTCTCAGTGATTGGCCACTTTTCTCCTCTTGTCTTGTCTCTGCTCTGTTCCCAGCTGCTGCAGAAAGACAACGCTTCAACACATTTCTCTGAGCTGCTGCCAATTTCATCCTCTATTTTCTCTGCATTTTGTTTCATAGTATTTTTATTTATTTATTTATTTATTGTGCATTTATCTCAGGCTGTTGCCATGGGATGCGTGATAAGAAAGCATGTCTGTTGTAGCAGTTTCATTGTGAATATGATGAGTAGTTTTTTTTTTTTCTTTCTAAATTGGACTTATTTACTGTGGACCCAGATGGCTGCTAATATGAGGGGCAAGAGCATGCAAAATCTGTTAAGCAGATGACAATATGACTGCTTGGAGATTTAAAAAAAAAAGACAAAAAAACACTGAAAGACAGAGTTTGTGTATGGTGGGGGTGGTGATCCAAGTTTGTGATTGAGAGAACAAATTACCAAGCCAGAGAGCAAATTAGGCAAAGACAATTGGGAACGAGGGCACAGGTTCCAGGCAGGGCACAGAGTTAATCAAGGGAGTTGGAACGAGAGAAAATAACAGTATAATCTGAGGTCGTGGTTTTTAATCCTGGGCCACAATGAGAATGGCGTACGACACACAATACACAAGCTAAATACAGCATGCAACTCTATTACACATCTAGTATGTTCAGTATGCTTCCATTATGAATGCAACCCTGACCTTGGGACACAGAGGCCTCATTCACATTAGAGTTAAATGTGGTTGTCACTCCTCATTTTAGTGCTTCATGCAGCCAAGTTCGCACTTTTCTTAACAAGAGCGACAACTAGTGACACCGAGTCCTGCAGGAAACTCTACTATTTAGATGAGCCTGGATGTGAGTGTATGGATGGAAATTGACAGCCGGTAGTTGATGTTCAGAGATACAACTGTGCAACGCTCCCTGAATGCGTCATCAAAAGAAAGACAAGTAAAACAGAAGAACAAGAACGCTCAAGACAATGGCGTGTAACATAATTCCCCATTGCAGCATTTCCTGCCATAGAATATGCAAAAACATGAAAAAAAAAGATGAAACCTGTAAGGCCGCCTCCATGTTTGCTGATAATAGAGATCACATTTACACCCGCACAATAATTTGAAACATGGGATTCATGCTAACAGCAAATATTGTGTGAATATAGTCATGGCAGCGCTGAAAAACAAGAGTGAGTCCTGCTACTTGTTCATATTCTCAATCTTCTAAATATGCGTGTATGTAGCGACACAAAGTACAAGCGACTTGATAACTTCAATTGTCGAGCCCCAAGATGCTGATGTGAACGAGGCCAAAGTACTGCTGGTGCTCTGTCCTACCGCAGAGATAATTTCAGTAACTGCATTCTCTCGGTGTCCCAGGTATAAATTAGCTCCTGATTAAATAGATAGAAAGAAAGTCAGCAGGACTCGGGGTCCTGAGGACTGAGTCTGAACTAAGGAAATAACCATCATGCCAGGGATGGGCAATCATGTGCCAAGGAGGGCAGAGGTCTGCAGGTTTTCATTCCAACCAATCACAACCCCGGGTAATTTCACTGATTATTTCCTCTTGTCTGGTTTGAAAGTGTGCTAATCAGTGAAATCGCATCAGGGTTATCCAAACCTGTGTCATGAAGAGCTGAGAGTGCACCAGTGTGCACCGGATGATTTCACCACTGAACAAACTGGTGTTGTCTTTGGTTGGAACTGGTGCCGTGTTCGTTCAAAATGAGTCGGAAGGGGCTGATTGCGCGGCCTGTGGCGTCGCTGCTTGCAGGTTTGTGGGAGGAGGATCTGGCTGCAGGCTTGGAGCTGCAGTGACAGGCACTCGTGTTTTTCCATAATGAACACAGTCTATGGCTGAACCCTAAGTCGAACCATAACCCTAACTTTGACCTCCTTTCCTGACAAAAATAGCCACATAGTGTTTTGATGCTGAAAAAGGGTCCTCTTGCTGCGGCTCCAAGGTTGCAGCTAGGCATTATTGCTTTCTGGAGGCTGCAGTGTGTGTTGGTTAGTCATGGTTGTTACTGCAGCTCTGCTCTGATAATGTTGGTCTGTGGGCGGTGGTGTAGAAGTTCACATGTACTTCACATTCATCAAGTAAAGGTAAATCACACAATGCTCATAGTCGCCGCCTTTTTTGATGATGAACCACAAAACTCTCAGCATGTGCGCGCTGAAGACTGTCCGGGTGTTGCATTTTCCTCGCAGTTGAGTTCCGCCTTTCTCTTTTTCCGTCAATCACGACAATAAAACAGCTCGAAAATCGATTTTTGCAGCTCTGTTGAGAATGGCACATCCAAACAACTTCACACTCGACACTGCACTTCCCCGGGGCCTCAGCAATACACCTGCCAAGTGTGAATTCGATTGGATGAACACTGTTCCCTCCAAACTCAACCTCTCTGAGCACTGGTCAAGGACAGATATAAGAATATCGTCTTCATGTTTGCTGCACCTGGATTGGCTGAAGGGCTTTGAGATGGCAAAATTCCTTAGTTGTTCTTGAATTCAATTTTTTAGCTGATGTTGTCTCTCTCTCTCTTTAAGTTATATTTTGAGATTCTGTAATTAACAGTAATATGATGGAGGACTTTCTCAGTTCCTCAATCTGTTTGAAAGTGGCTAAATCTGTTAAATATATATGCAGCGATACCTGATAGCAGCAGAGGCATCAGGTTGGTTTGATACAGTATATAATCACATATATGATATATATGTGTAGAAGATAGTGATAGAGGAGAGCTCTTATCTAGAACAAGCATGTGACTGCTGTGGTGAAGCAGATTTTCCAGTAGCTGAAATTATTCGAGGCATAAAGGATCATGTTCGTGCTGATAGCTGCTCCAATCCTCCAATCCAGCCCGCTGTAAACCAGCCATTTCTACAGAAAGAAGCATGCTGTTTACAGAGTACAGAACTGAACAAAAAGGTCAGATGTGTGAATTAGGTGCTTTTCACACTGTTCTCTGAGTTAGCCCACGCTAACATCGTTATTGCTAATGTAAACCTTCAATTAATTTTATTCAAACCCAACAATAACTGAATAAATCCCTGCAATGTACTTTTGTACGGTAACTTCTCAATAACTTCTCATCAGGTAACCTTGCAGCACCCTCCACCTTTCCACAAAGAGTGCAAAATGAATTAAAGTTACATATTTTACCACGTTATTTCACAGGGTTAGAAGGAAGAAAGCACTACAGTTGTAGGTGCAGCACATAGTAGTGTAGTAGTGTCCTGTCTTGGGGATTGTAGGATGCAGTACTTGTGAATCATGCATGTTGACCAGTTCCTCATTTAATGTGTAGCTTGTGGAAACAGGATACTCTATATAGTATGACAGCGCACACTGACCCACTTTTTCTCCCCACTTACTATATGAGTATATTCATAATTAATATGATGCATTTTCTTGTTTCTGTATCAATGGGTGTATGTGTGATGGCAGCAGTGGGGGGAATGTAGGGGTTCTTTCAACAGAGGAGAAAAAATGAACAAAGGGCTGTATGGCTCACTAATTCAGGACAAGAAGATGTCCACCCAGCAGGTCAGTGTTCCTCAGCTCCTGCCCTCGGGATCTAGACTCCTGCTGGTTTTCATTCTAACCATCTAATCGGGGACTGATTTACACCTGCGATGCCAGGTGAATGTACTGACCTGCAATTAGACTTCCTGGTAGGACAGAAAACCAACAGTGCTGTGAGCTTCACAGACCACTGAAAAAACATGGTTCTCTGCTCCTCCAGCTGATTTGTATTTAAAGTCAGCTAAATAAAGTCCTCAGCCACTAGCAATGACATTGTCTGATAAGTCAAAGCAGTGAGGTTTTGACACAAATGTGCAGTTATTTATTGCTAAATGGATGTCTGTTCTGACATAACGTGGAACAGCCAGCTGATCTTGCAAGTTCACTTTCCACTGACCATCTAGTCACACTCCATCCAAAGTGTTATTGGAAGTCACAAAATGGCTGGAGCAATCAGTGTCATTTTAGGAACTACAGGCATGGTTCAGGACAGCGAGAAGCTACAGTGCACTGAATTGGAAAACAGAAACAGTTGGACAACAATATAGATGTTCCTCACAAAATCAGTAAGAATCGTAAACCAACCTGCAAACAAGCTAGCAATGTTCTTGCCAATTTGCTTGCTCACTTTCACCATCATAATTCCTGCTGTTTTCTTAGCTTCAGTGCTCTTGTATTACATCATATGGTTTGTTTGTCTGATTGGGTGAGTTAGCTAATGATAGACAGATTTTCTGCTATATATTTTTTGTAAACGCTCATTGCCGCTCCCTCTTTTCCAAGGGGTTTGAACCCAACAGGCCAGACTCTGTTTCGAGACGTATGAAAAACAAAATCATTGCATAGCTGTTCCAGGTTAATTATGAATTGAAAAACTCGCTAACACATTAAAAGTTACTTTTCATTTTCAAACTGCATTATGGAACTTCCCAGTTCTGTATGATTTTTCTCTCTCTTGTGGCAGTCAATTAAAAGCTGATTGAAAAATACACCTCCAGGTCGCTCAGGGGAATTCTTCTCAATCTTCCTCTGCAAAGAAAAACAGGAAAAAAATGAGATTGTCATGGAATCATGAGACGAACTAATTAGCTATGCTGTAATTTCAATTATGCAATTCCAGTAGAAACTGTGAAGTGTGGTTGACATAAATCGTGTCACTAAAAATCAGCTGTGAATGTTGAGACGCAGCTTTGTCCACATGTTTTATTGGTGGGTGATCAGCTTAATCATCATCGTGTGAAATTGTTTGGCATTAAATTGAACGTAACAAACATTCAATTATATTTAAAGGGTTCATACTGAACGTCTCATTGTGAATTACGCATCCTTACAATGCCCTGGAGTTTCCACAGCTCCGAATTCAGTGGACTGCAGTTTCCTAAATATACACACAATGCACAGCAAAATATTTAGTAGGATCTTAGTACAGAGCTCGAGCTGGAATTCATACATTTTGCAAATGGAATCAGAGAGTGAAATAAGATAATTTGAGTTTAGTCACATAGTGAGAAAAATGTCAGAGTTTAAGCATAACCCCCGGACCTGGGGGGATGGATCCCACATTCACATGATGGCAAATCAGACCGACCAAGAGCCGAGAAAATGACAGGGATTCCTGCAGAGCCCTGAAAGTGGCCAGATAATGAGCTGAAGGTCCTTTAAGAAGCCAATTAGTCCTAATGAGCTACTGTTTCTGGCAACCCTGGGGAGAGGCCATAACACTGTTACATACAGTACACACACTCAATTACACACACGCACACACACACACACACAGATTTTTTTCTCTTGCAGCAAATTTGTGTTTCACATACGATATCTATATATACACAGACACATAAACATCTCTTGTTGCCTTCAGATTTCTGCCTCTAGCTTGTGGTTGTTGGGTCCCTGGTGTCCGTGGTGACAGATATTGATCAGAGGACGATGGCTGCTCTAGTTTGATCCCTCAGCAGGGAGGGTTCATTACTCTACTATAGCTCTCATTCAAGCCAGTGTAAGCCGGGAAAAGGTGAAGGAGGAGACGAGGAGCAGGAGGAGGAAGAGGAGGAGGGGCACCACAAATTCCCAACCCGGTGCTCTCTATTCTGGGGCCAAACTCTGAAACCTCCAGAAATTAGCTCGTCAGCTTGCCATCATCCTTTCCTTCTCATCATCCTCATCGTTCTCATCCTTGTCTCTCTGCATCTCTCACTCCACCTCAGCAAAATCAAAATCCACAAATAAATGTTCATGGTTTGTGCCCTTCAGATCGACAGCTGACATTATCCCACCATGTCTGGATGAGGCAGTAGTCTGATTTGACCATTTGTGTTATTTAATGATTTGACAGATCCCCCAAATACTCCTGTGTACACGAGTGATTATCCTGAGAGAATGTTTTTTTTTTTTGTTTTTTTTTAAATATCTTGTTTCCTGTCCCACTGATTTGAAATTTTACCCAAACAATTACAGCCATGAATCTGCACTACCACAGCTTTTCAGCCCGGCAGTTTGCAGCCTTCAGCTCTTTCTAGCAGACACAAACTTGTTCAGCTGTTCTGACAAATCCACCCTCATTCAGCTTTTCTGACACGTCTAAAAATGTAACCGGTACGTCGCTTACGCTTGTCTAAAAACGGCATGATACCAATGTGTTGTTCAGCAGCCAGCATGCTTGACTGCTTTCTTAGAATCTGTGAAGGTTTTGAGGCAGAACAGATTAGGAAATTCGTTCAATTTGAAAGTAATTCAAATAATTCAATCATTTTCTTCAATTCAAGTAATTGCTGGATTTTTCATACTGTGAAACTAATTATAAATGCTATCAGCAATTCTGTTGCAACTATGATCCCTGTGTTTATTGGCAGTGTGTTCACGTTTTTCTTCGCCTCGTCCTGGAGTCTAATTGGGATGGCTGGCTAGCATATTTGCAGGAGGCAATTGTACGTACAAAACAGCCATTGAGATAAAGCCTCATCATTGCATTCATTTAAGGGGCTGCAACCTTCACTGCTATTTAACTCGCACAATGGATTGTGCCTCCTTACCGATCAAGATGCGGGCAGCAATTTGAAGCAGAAGAAAAGCAATTTCACAACAAAACTACACAGGAGTGGGGAAGGGAATGGGGGCTAACAACAGAAGACACCAGTGTATTAGGTGATGTGCTCCTAATACAACACACACAAAAGGCACATTTTCTTTTCCCTCTTTCCTCCCATGTGTGCCCTGAAATTGATAAGATAAACAACACTAGACCTTAGGCTTTATATCCCAGAAACCTTTGCGGGTGGAGAGGGACGAGGTTTGACATTTGTGTAATGGGAGGCCGAGGTGTTTTTTGTGACCTATGGCATTATGGAGCCCGATATGAGATACAGATGCTTGAGATTGTCTCTCTTATCTGTTACGAGATACGGCTGAGGGGAGGCTGGCCAGGAGGGTTCAGGCTTACACACAAAAGAAGAAAGGGTTTATCGCTTTGACCATTACCGAAGCCTCGAAGGAACGTTTTATTCTTTTGTATTTGATTGTCCTGCGCCTTGCATCATTAGAGTGGTGTTAAAAGAGGACGGTGTGATCTATCATTGGACTCTGGAGGAAAGAAGTGACACCTGTAACTATTACTGTGTACATGATATGACATGTGACTTTTTTTTTTTTTTGCTCTGAATACCACTCACCTAAAGGTTAAAGAAGATTAAAGGTTAAAGAAGTTTGAAGAAGGCTTATGACCAGAGGGGTCAGAGGCTCAAGACTGTCTGGGAAAATCTGGGCTGAGAAAGTCAATAACTAGGACTCCCCTCATGCTCAACAGAAACCATCAAGATGCTTGGGCAAGGCAATTAAGACCCCGCTGCTCCGCGTTCGGCAGCTCTGTGGCCAGCAGTGGAAGAGTGTGGTTATTGGTTTACTAGACAGCTCTCTTGAGTGAATGTTTGTAATTGTAGAGATGTGGAGCAGGGTGTTGTTGGTCAGAAAAACACAATCGAATGGGAGAAAGAGAGAGAGAGGCTGTAGGTTCTGTGGGCTGTTGGTTGGCACAAGCTGCCTGCCACTTATGGCACTTACTGGCTGCCACTTATCGCCACTTCTTTGGCAGTTGGCAGTGCAAGTGGCTCTTTCCTACTCTGTTGTCTGTCAAACACTCCTGTCAGGTTTAGCTGCTAGAACCTACATTTTCCACAGCAGTTTTTAAAGCAAAACATGTTCATACGCGGAAGCGTGCAGCATAGCCTACAGGGCTGTAGACAAACAGACAATCTGCTTTCACAGATTATTGTCTTCATGAAAAACACAATACCATACATATACAGTGTATGGCAGATAAGACGGTCTTATACAATCATTGATTTCCAGGCCTCCAAATGCAAAGCCTGCTTGGATTGGATTTGTGCGTTGGCATAGTTTAAACACGTATAAAGACAATGCTTTTTTGCTGTATTGATTTAATTAAATTTACTCCGCCCAGACCCCCTCTTGTGTCGTAGTCTTGCCATCCTCGGGAGCATACCAATCAGACACACTTTGATTGTAAAAGGAGATGAGGCACTTGGGCGCCGTCTTTGAAAAGCCCCCGGGCAGTAGGATTGCAACCAGCCAGACCAGACTCCTATCTCTTTGAATGGAGAGTTGCCTGTATCTAATGTTCTGGTATATGTATTATCATTTGCTTTTCATTTTTGAAAAGCAAATGAAATGCAAATGATGGAATCATAAAATTTGTTCTGAAGGACATTTGTATCTCTCACTCACTGAGGCTTGTACGCAGTAACCAACTGTCCAACAAAGTGAAATATCCAACTTGTTGGAACTAAAATAGCTACAGGTCTTACTAGCACTGCAGCAACATCCCAGCAAATGTTTTCATAGCTGCACAGGGCTTAGGGAACATAGAGCTGAGGGAACATAGAGCTTAGGGAACGTAGTGTTGAGGGAAGATAGAGCTGAAGAAACATATGGCTAAGGGAACAGGGCTGAGGGAACACAGGACTGAGGGAACAAAGGGCTGAGGGAACATAGGGCTGAGGGAGCACAGGGCTAAGGGAAAATAGAGCTGAGGGAACATAAGCCTGAAAGAACATAGGGTTGAGGGAACATTAGGCTGAGGGAACATTGGACTGAGGGAACACTGGGTTGAGGGAACATAGGGGTCAAGTAACATAGGGCTGAGGGAGCATATAGATAAGGGAACATAGTGCTGAGGGAACACTGGGCTAAGGGAACATGGGGCTGAGGGAACATAAGGCTGAGGGAACGTGGGGTTGAGGGAACACAAGACTGACCTCCCATCCCTCTGCTAAGCTCCAGACAGAAGAGGAAATCATCTCCGATAAAGAGCACAGTTCTGTCCAGGGGAAGGGATTCACATTTGTCTGTGGATAGAAGCAACATCTGTCAACTCAATAAATATCACAACTATAACCATTCCTCCCTCTCTTCCTTTCCCTCTCATTACTTCTTTATGAAAACACTGGTTTGCCTTAAACGACTTGTCAGCGCCAGTGGTGATGCTTTAACTCTGTGAGGAATACTTTATTACAGAAGGCTCCTGGCCATCTTCTTTTCACATTTCTCAGCGTCTGATGTGTGTATATCTGTGTGTGTGTGCATGAAATCCCATCTTTTACTTATTATCTCATTCAGCCCATTGGAGTCACAGTGTCTCATGCAACCACAACATAGCACCTTGTATGTAAGATGTTGTTTCTCTGACTCCATGTAAGGTCATTTGGAGGGGCACACATGCACACAAACATCCTCACAAACAATCTTCAGCAGGATGACTAAAGAGAAGCCACCAAGCCTTTGGTTAATTAATTCTCATATGTCTGCTGCTTGGGAAATAAGCGTTCAGTCACTCGCCGGGCAAACAGGATCATGAAGGGAGAGAGGGAACGAGAAAGAGAGAGAAAGAGGAGAGAAGAAAAGGAGGATGGCCTATTACGCTCCAATTAGACACCTCTCAAATTGGAGAAACTCCGCTGTGTGTTGGCCTCTTTACACTGTCTCATCTAGAGAGACATGAGCAATGTGTAAAAGAGGGAGGGAGGATATTGTTCATTGTGATGAGTCAGGGAACAAAAAAGGGAAATTCAGTGAGGCGTAGGCCGTTTGGATGGACCATTTCAGTGTGTCTGATAATAATATGATGATAATAACAGTGGCTGCATGAACAGAATGTTGTTTGTGCAAAATCTAATTTATTAGAAACTGGGGCTGAACAATGGAGACAAAATAGATTGCAATTATTTGTACTGATATTAATCACTTCACCTTGCAGAAAAACACATGCGGCATTTAATAAATTGTCTCAATAAATCGTGTCAGGAACCCCTAGGAAGATCAACAAAACAAATGAAATATTTATACGCTGTAAGTGGCTTGCTCTTTTGTGCTCGGTTTTCTCCAACTAGGCTCCATTCACATTAGAGCTAAATCTGGTTGTCCCTCCTCATTTTAGTGCTTAATCCAGTCCAGTTTACATGATTCCTAATGAGAATGACAACTAACAGTACCAAGTACTGCAAAACGGATAGTGGCAAGTTGACTGTAGTTACTATGCAGATGAACCTGACTGTGTGTGTGTATGGATGGGAATGGGACTTGACAACTGATAGTTCATGACTTTATGTCAGAATGCAGATCAGCTTGGTTAAGCAATGAAACAAAATTCTTTATGTTTATACAGACCTGAAATGCAGGATTTATGATTAGAGTATCACGTAAGTGCATACATAATAACAGCTGAGTCCTTTTACTTGTTCATACATGCAAACCCACTTAACCTCCTAAATAAAGGCGCATGTAAGACCAAAGAACATAGGTGACTTCAGTCAATAGTTTTGGTTGCTGAGCCCCAAGATGCTGATGTGAGTGGGGCCCTACAGAGGGATCTATGTAGTAAAGGGCTGACAGGGTTCAGATCCTGCTTGTTGTCTCATCAGGTTCATTGTCCCTCACTTATACACTGGTCATGCAACCCGATTTGCTTCTTGAGATGACTTGTGATGCGATGGTTCCCAACAAAACTGGCATTTTAATTGTGTCTTGCAGGTCTTCACCTGCTCAATATGAAAAGTGCCCTGAGATAACTTCTGTTATGATTTGGCGCTATATAAATAAAATTGACTTGACTTGACTTGACTTCCATAATTTGGTATTTGCAATTGAGTCAGGACTTTTGGTTGGGATACAATATAGGGAGATGCTGCTAAAATGTGCTGAAAAGTAAAAAAGAAAATGCATTGTACATAATTACGAGCTGTCAGAAATTCTGGATTCAAAATGAATAAATTCCATCCACTGGGGCACCATTGTGCTTTGTGAGGGAAAAGATATGAGATTTTTGGTGAAGTTGCAGGTTTTATATGATGGGATAGGAGCGAGGGATTGTTAAAAATGTGTGATGGTATTATTGACTGGAATTTTTTTGTACTTCTGCACTGTTAAGAATGAAGAACCAATGAAATATGTCATTTTCCCGATCAAAAAAGTAATGAGATTTTTATGTACAGTAGCTGGATTACAGGTAAAGGAACAAGGCCCACAATACAATTTTGGGTCTTTTTCTCTTGACTGCGCTCTAATAGGACACAGCATTCATTTACTGGAATTTTGGGAATGCGAGGAAAACTCAGTGACAAGACAGTATATATCCAACATAAATACAAGAGAGCACAATTTTTGTCTCAATCTCTAGTTCTTTTGCTTAAACAGCAAATAGCTTATAATCAGATGAGGCTCTTTAACCCAGCTCAACATAAATCGAGGACATTGCTCAATTTACTCTCAATAATAGTAAAGAGGACAAAAACAAGATATTCTCCTAAATGTCTCCTTTCCCTGAACCCTTGCACTTTAATACTAACACTGTAAGTCTTAACCTTTAACTCAAGCTAATATTCGCAGCAATAGACAGCAGATTGTAGTTTGGCTAATAGACAGTAGTCAATAGTTATTAGAAGCTAGATTACAAACAGTAGTGGCCTCTCAAACCTGGTATAGAAATACTACTCAAAATGTTCAGGAATATTTACCCCCAAATATCAGTCATGGCCCACTGTATAACGCAGCCCACTCCTCCTGCTGTGAACTGCGACCTTTGTGCCCGTTGACGTCAACACCTGGGGTAATCTTATCTCCATGGCAACATATATACAGCTACTAAAATGTCATTTTACCAAGTGAATTATAACGCTATGAAATGTTTTCTTACCATTTTCACCTAGTTACACATATGGAAATTTTTTTTTTTTTTTTTTTGCAAATAGGTGTATCTTACTTTATAGAGAATTAGTGACTTCAAAGTCTGATTTCAACCCACTTTTTCAATCCAAAAGGGATGAACAGGAAACGTAAACAAAACAGAACAAAGTCAACAATCAACAAGAACCCCAGAATAACAGATGTCCTGCACCAAAGAGGAAAAAAGAGCTGAAAGTGACGTCTTAGAAGAGCAAAACTGTGTGGTTTTAAATGCTCTGCTCTACAGAGACGGTGGGAATATCTCCTGCCGGACTTCTCCTCATATGATTTAGCGTTCATGAACCCGAGCGCGGCACGTCAGCTCGACGCTTTTCATTTTCGCCACTTCACTCATTCATTGCGTGTATTATAGAATGGATTTTAAAAATGAATTGTGATAATGCTCTTATTGCGAGCGTGGTGATTGAGATATCATTTTCTTTCATGACGCTCAGCCCGATTTCAATCCAGAACAATTAGCTGGCCCACTTCATACTGTACAGTGTCATTTGTTACATTACGTTCAGCCACAAGACTCAGCCACACTGAATACAGTGAAGCAGATTTGGGGGATGGAAGGAGATGCTGGGAGGTAGAGTGGCAGACGGAGCGTGTTGAGCCCAGAGACCCTCTCCCTTTTGCAGCCAAATCCCTCTCTGTGCCCCTGAGGAGTCACGTGGATAACTTAGCGCCAATTTTTATGTGAGATGTATCTCGCTGAAATATTACCCAGCCTCCACGTTTGGCACCACAGTGAGCAAGCCAACTTGGTGTTTTTATTTAAGCTGTCAAGATTTTATTTAGCCATAATCTCATGGCATCTGAAGGGCAAGGGGTTATGCCAATACATGACATATGAAACAATATTAATACACTAATAGACTGGTTGATTTTTAGGCGATAACGTTGATGAGGCAGTGCCATTGCCGTTGGCAGTGCTGTACTGCTATCAAAGGAATGATTCACAGCCGAGGCAGCCAATCATCAGATAGCTTTTTTATCCTCTAAGTAGAGCCCAGTCTTGGAACAAATTACTCATTCATTTGAGTTGAAGTTAAATTAAACTAGATGGATTTTTTTTTATACTCATAAACACAGAGAGAGGCTCCGGGGTCCAGACACAAACCGTTTGAGAGGAGCAGTGGCCCTCTCTGAGTGGCTGAGAGGGTAACGAGGCAGATGAGCCGCAGCGAATAGTGTGCTCCGCTCACTGCTCATCTGACAGCACAGAAATAGGATCCACCACTCATCTAGCATGGCTCGGCCGAGGCTGTCACTCACGATCCAAGGTGTGTGGTGTGTGTGTGTGTGTGTGTGTGCTGTGTATATTTCACCGCACGTGTGGACATGCCCGTGGCTGCATGCCCATTTGTGAGAGTGCAATGTGTCCAAGGGTGCTGTCTGCAGACCTTGTTTGTCACAGCTCATGTATCACAAAGGGAACAGGAGACCGGCCCATATGTTGCCCGTGTCTCTGAGAGGCTGTGGACACCTTCACTTGGCCCCTCGTCTTTCTCCTCTCTCGTCATGAGAACACCTGAGGACGCTGCGCTCATTACTCACATCCACCAGAGGTGACCCAAGGAAAGAGAGTAGAATAGAACAGAACAAAACAGAACAGAATAGTCAATAATTACATTGAAGTGCAGAGTTTGTATGTTCTTGTTGTGTTTGTGGGGCGTCTGGTTTGTTCACATCGGTGCTCCAGCTCCTCCCCACTGTCCACAGACATGAAAGTCACATGGACCAAAGACTGTAAATTGCACATAATTGACTGTGAGTGATCTAATTGAAATCATATACGAACTGGAAGCGGCAGTCCCAGTTGATTGTGATGCCAACTGGCATCTCGACCGGCAAAAATGGTGCCAAAAGAGGCATTTCTCTGTAGACCACCATAACAATGTAACACTGTAAAACATTGCAGTTGTAATATTTCAGATTCAGATTCAGAAAACTTTATTGATCCCTGCAGGGAAATTGCTTGCTAAATTTTGGATATCCATTCACCCTCTAAAATTAAGATAAAACACAAGGAAAGCACATAATACCTTGTCACCTAGGAATACAGTAAGTACCTTTTAAAAAAAATCCATTTTACTCAATTTCCATTTTATAAGGTGCCACTGCCTCCCACCTGCATCATCTTGCTGCAGGTGAGGCAGCTTCTTGAAAGTAAATATGATAATAAAAGTCCCCCAAATCTGTGTCGGTAAATCTTCCTGTGAAATCAATCTGCTGATGTAATAATTCAATTATAGCATCAATGATATGCATCTTGTAAACCGTGAATAAATGGCAAATATATCAGTTAAAATTGACAATGCAGCACTGTCTACCCTAAGCTAACATCAAAACTGGCTTCATCTGCTGCTGAGACAAATTGAATGGAGAGTGATGTGACATAATCTTAATTCTTTATATTTCTATAAGGTGGACTGACAACATGAAAATGGAAGCAGTTGCTGGTTGTTTAAGGAGCTATCAGGGACACCTACTTTGGCAGCGAGTACCACTGATACAGAAGGATGCTGCTGTTTCCATCAAATCTTGTTGGCATGCTTCTGGTGCCATTTCCATTCCTAAGGCAGCAAGTTTTCTCTCATAATCCGACCAATGCTTCCATGAAATGAGCGAGAAATTGGCTCTAAGGAGCAGCCATAGAGATGAATGGGGCTGCCCCGTCTAGCTCTTATATGATTTCTGCGGTCTGTCTGTGGTGACCTGTCCCAGGCGTGTCCTTGCTGTCTGGCCAATGCATGCTGGGATATGGTCCACTTTCCATTAATCTGCACAGGAATAAGCAGGTAAAGGACATGAATGAATTGAAGTGAATGATATCAAATTTGCTCCCAATTTGCAAAGGACAGACGACTTAGGATGGGTGCTCAGCAAAATAATACTGTATATTCAGAAAGTTGATGCTTTGTTACAGAATGACTTTGAGAAACGTGGCTCCTCAAATCTCCTGCACAGTCCTGGTTCCTCCCCCTCCTCCTCCATATCCAATCCTGCCTAATCTTCCAGGCTTGGTACAGACCCACTGAATTTTTGAACTTCTCCCAACTCCCTCAAATGATGTTAGAGGAAAAATCTCTCCCAGATGGTTTTAACAGTCCCTGAACAGACTTGTCGAAGCACTGAAATATCCACTCCTAATCCCATTTAAGATGCGGTTGACTCTAAATGTTGTGGACGTTATAATCATAAGGCAGCTAGACGTCCTCGCAGATCCTGGGTCTAAAGCTTGCATTTTCTCGTCGAAGTGGTAAAAAGTAGGCAGGCACCAACACAATTTCAGCCCTCGGCACAGGTTATGGAATAATAGCAAAAATAATGTTGTAACTACAGTTAAGTTATAGCAGTGCTGTTGTCTTTCAGCCTAAGACCTGACACAAATATTCAGCTGAGCAAACATATTCTCTCAGGGCTGCGGCAGATTTAATAACCATATACGTTCACGATCTAATTCTCTCTCTCAGAGGAAGGAGAAGTAGACATTGTTATATTATATAAAGCTATTATGTTCTGCTTCTCTGTTTGTCTTGTGGCTCAAAGGCTTGGCAGAGTCTCAGGGATGTAGAGTCTATCTATCTATCTCTCTGTCTATTGAAACACTTTACAAAGACACAAAATCAACAGCAAAAGAGTCATAAAAGCAACGGCAAAACAATAAAATGTCAATATATAAAAGAAATGCTACAAATATTCATTTTATGAAGTGATTTAGAAAACCTAGCCTAAATAGTAAATGGTGTATCTTGGTGCCGGAGCTTTCCACAGGCATCCAAGAACTACATTGACTTTTTCTATATCAATATTTCAATATCTGACTCAACAAAATCATTTCTGGTAGATATGCATGGTAACACTTTACCATACAGTATGTTAAATAATCATAAGCAAAGAGCATTATCCAATATCAATACAAGGCTTATAATAATAAGCTCTTGGTATCTTTATCCCATAGCCTGTAGGTTTTCCCAAACTGCCAAAAAGTCACCATAGTCTTTTAAATTTTATCTGTGAAATCTTAAAAATGCTAAAATCAGGGTGAAGTATTCTTTTTTTTATAACTTAATCCTCAGTTAAATACTAGGACGGCACTGATTAACATAATTACATTCACTATGCCTCCTCTAAGGCGCTGTGACAGGACCGCGGTGCCTTTCCTCCATAATCTCTCTCTCTGGATCTGTGACCCTCGTCAATCTGCGAGCGAACCGCAGACAACCTGAGGCCACTGGTGAGACAAGATGAACACGACCACCTTATGTATCAATACGTGTCAGCCCCAGATAAATGGCATAGTCCGTAATCAGTTTCACAGTTATTTTTACTCTGCTCTGGATCTGAGCAAAATGGATGGGTGCCAGGAGTTTGGGAGCTGCTCTGCTGGTGTGTATTTTTGGGTTTCCACAGCTGCTCTGACTGAAGAAAAAAAACTATAACTTAACGCATTATACGTGTCTTGCGTGTTTCATTTGGTTTCAGTCGCGCTTTGTTTGTTTGCAGATGATTTCTGCTCTTTTGCATTTGGCCACCCGCCCCACAGACCGGCCTGACAGCCACTGTATAATTCAGGTCACCTCTGTCTCTCCTGGGTGTTGATTGAACCGTCCATTTCTGCTCCAGCTGATACAGATGTAGCTGTGGCAGAAGTCTGACTTTTTTTTTTTTTTTTTTTTTTTTTTT
>OMLF01056966.1:17847-29698 GCA_900302615.1 Holocentrus rufus | reverse complement strand
TGCCATTGGACAAGCTTCAATCTGTAAATCACCCAAAAAAGCGACAAAAAACAAAAAACAAAATAAGGATTGCAAAGGTCAGAGAATCACAGGCCTTATAATAATCCTCTGGACATAGAATGATCATGTAGGAAATAGAAAAGAAAAGAATAGAAAAGAAATAGAATAAGAGCTATGGAGAATGATACAATTTTTTTTTTTACTTTTTTTTTCCAATTTATAATAATAATGCAATCCTAGTTCACAAGGAGCTCAGGATCAGCAATGCATATCTAATACTGGAACGATTCAGTGAGCTTCAGCAGGGTGGATGTTTACCAGCAGGGCAGCTTGCACCCGGGTCGTCTGTTTGAAGGACAGTCTCTCTCTCTCTCTCTCTCTCTCTGACCGCGACGCCGCCCTGCTGCCGATACATTATGCATCCGCAGTGTATTGACCGAATACGATGTCCCTGTCTGCCTGTGCTCTGCAGGCCTGGCTCCAGACAGCCTGGGTCCTCCGTCTCATGATGCCAGCCCGGTGAGTCCTGAGCCAGCCACGCCAGGAGGCCAGTCCCCCGCCCAGCTCCACTACCACAGCAAGGCCCAGCACAGACGCTTCTCCATGGAGGTAAAGAGGAGTGATGCAGGGACGTTTCATTTAACCCAAAATACTGTGTGTGACTCAGTTTTCTACAATGTTTACTGTCTCCAGTCATGCCAATACAACGGGACTGGATGGGTATTTGTTTGTGGAGCTCAAACCATCAAAAATGTAAATGTGAAAAATTCAATGCCAGCAGCTCTCCACACAGACACTGACAGAGAAACCCAACGTAACCCACAGGCCCTGGAAGCAAAGAGTTTCACTGGGAACTATTTCCTGCTGAACAGCACCGGCAAACTGTATCAATCCACCTCCAACTAGAACAAATTAGATAAATACAGTTTGTCAGTGTTTTTCAGCAGGAAATAGAGTCACTGATTTTGAAATGAGCTGATGTTGTTGTGTTTGTCAGATGCACGATTTTGACAATTTGAGCTCTACAAATGAAAATCCATCCTGCTCCATTGTATTGGGGTGCAGGGAGACTGGAAACCTCACCAAATCACACAGAAACAATCCAGAGGAATAGACTGCACCGGGGACGAGTGGGAAAATATCTTTTTTTGTATTTTGGGTGAACTGTTCCATTAATATTCAAACAAGGTTAAATACAGCACCAAAGGACGGAAACTGTGCGCTGTAAGTTCCTGCAGACATTTAAAAACATTACAAGACAGTATGTCATGTGTATCAGCAATGACACAAATAGTTTGTTCTCTTATCTAAACTCTTCCCCCAGAGTCGTTTCTCCATTTCCACCTCTGCCAGCTCACTGAGTCACCTCGGAAGCTTTCCATCGCCTCTCTCTCCAGTTTCTTCCCTCCCTGCAGCTCCAGAGTTTTTTATTGGCAATAAGAGCTCACAGTTCCACCTATTCAAAAAAAAAAAAAAAAAAAAAGTCCCTGTGGAAAGACGGTGAATCACTCCTACCTCATACTCCACACAGCTCATACCAGCCAGTCAAGTGGATGTAAGGCAGAAGGAAGTGTTATCAAGTCACTCAGGAAAAACCTGGCAAGGCGTCAGAGAGCACGGAGCTTAGAGAATTACAACCACAGCCACTTAATTCAACAAGCATAGTAAATGCACAGTAATGAATGAATGAGAAGTGGCCTTTGTATATTGTCTGCAGCGCTCACATATAAATGCATGGAAAGCATAAAAGACAAGTAAATAAAAGCTGATGTTGATATAAACAGGTGGTCTGCTTACATTCAAGAATGCCTTCCCTGCAGAGGCTGTAGATCCTACAATTATATCATATGCACAGAAATATTTGTTTTCATGCTGGTGCAAAGTATGAATTGATCATGCATTACCTCTGATTCAATGCAATGCATGAATATTTATTATCCCATATGTCCAGGGGAAGGTGAAGATAGGAGTAAGCAGAAGGGGAGATCTAAATTTACCACTTGCAAGCTCCTTGTTTTTGTTTTTTTTTTTGCATGGAAGCCACGCTTAGAAAGATCTCAGATGCTCTGGCATTGATGAAGCGATCCTGAGCCAAGGGGGGTGGTGATGTAGAAAAATTGCGGCTAAAATTGGAAGCAAAGTGGATTTATAAACTCAACACTTTGTTTCCCGCTGGGATGAAGGAAGGTTTTAGTCTAACTGCTTTTCTGTATATTGATTTTGCTCTTGTCTGTTTTTTTAAATGACTTTCCTGTTCAGTGTTTTCAGATAATGAACACGGTGCAGGGATGAATAAATTAAGGTCTCTTATGCCTAAACAAACAAAATAAATGCAATGAATTTACTGTTATTTCTCTATATGGGGTATGATAGAGCTTCCAGTTTTACTGCAAATAATATAACATTTTTGGAAATGGAAATGGATACTGCTTATATAGTGAAGGTATAGGCTTGCAGCTTTACAGCCAATCAGGGACAGTTGGCTGGTTGATGAAAACCAAGGGCTGAAACATTTGTACATACTTTTGCTCTTCTATATTAATTTGCAGCAGGATTGTCATCTTGTTGACTGCGGACCTTCTCTCTTGCATCACAACATTAGCAGCCTCCTCTCTGACGACCTTGCCTCCTTCACTGGCCTTCAGTCTGATGTTACTTAGCCAGAGAAGCTGTGATTCTTTCGGCGACGCCCATTGAGGTTTAACTCGGTCAATTAGATTATTTCCGCCTCCAGAGCAGCTCTGACTCAAAGAAATGTTTGTGCAACTCCAACTCTGCTCAGCCCAGAAGGACACGACAGTGCAGGGCAGCACAAGACCTGCAACAGACATTAAACTATGCATTTAACTCTACATATGTCTAATGAAGCACCATGCAATATTGAACTGAAGAGCAAACAGACACATTAATAAATCATACAGTGTCTCATCCAGTAATCAGTCCATTATGTTTAGACTTGTGACAGGAGCAGTAAATCAAAAGGCTGGTAAATTATGAACTCCAGTAGGCAATCAACATACAAACAATAGTACAAAGAAAGACTAATTATAATTTCAATTGTCTTATTTTTATGTATACGCTGAACTGTCATAAAGATTTATGTCAGCAGATAAAGATGTTTGGTAACCCGGGTTTCAGTGGGTTTAACCTCGGCTGTATCTCCAGTCAGGAGGATCGATGTGTTGCTCGTCATGTCATGGCTTTGCATTAATGGGTGTCTGCTGACTGCCTGCAGGACGTCAGTAAGCGCATGTCTCTGCCCATGGACATCCGCCTGCCCCCGGAGTTTCTCAGGAAGCTGCAGCTGGAGAGTGAAAACTCGCCGCACTGCAAGCCGCTCAGTCGCATGTCTCGACGTGCTTCGCTGGTCAGTGGCTTACATTCACTACAGCACAATGCTTTTACTATATATCTATATGTGTACGTGTGTGTGTATGTGTGTGTGTGTGTGTTTGTGCGCTAGGGGCTGATCACAACCTCATATCTAAAATAATCACGTTACAAAGCTGTTGCCTCCCTCGATACTCCATCATCCGTCTTATATTGACCACTGTAAGCCTTTGTATACATATATGAAACTCTCAGTTTACCCTCCTAATTGGATTCCTGTTCATTCTAGCATCAATTGTATTGATTACTTTTAAACCAGTAAATTGCTCGGGTTACATTACAGAGCATTGTATTACATATACAATATGTTTCAGAAGCATTGCCTTCTGCAAATTACCAGCCTTCCTGCCTCCCTGTTACTTTATTCCCTTGTTTACTTATAATTACTATTACTGCTTTATTATCTTTTTGTTTTCCCACACTTTCCCCTTAAGTCCCCATTAAGAGGTGTTTTGCCTCTAGCCAGGCTGTCTTTGTAAATGTGAAATGTTCCTTAATTGACGGGTTTTTTTGGATTAAGGTTTAATAGAATAATAAAAACAAACTCCCTATATACTGTATATATGCAAATGTAGCCTTTGCTCCACACATGAGGCTCTATTGATCGTTGTAGTTTAAAGACAATTGAGAAGGTGACAATTATGGTTCAAAGCAACCTGCTTATCTAAAGAAATATATTTGTCCATATTTGAAAATATATTATAAGATAAGTTTTTTCATCAATGTGTTTCTCAGGAGTCCAATATATTGATTGATATATGGATATTATTATGTTCAGCATCCTTTGGTCTTTGTGGAGGAGTTTAATCTGCATTTTCTTCTTCTTGCCTCCAGTCTGATATCGGCTTTGGGAAACTGGAGACTTACGTGAAGCTGGGCAAACTGGGTGAGGTACGACCTTCATCTTTTCATCACGTTCCACTTTCAGACGATCAATAAACGGCCGACAAATCTCATATAAGCAGCAACGCTCCAGTAAGCAGTGAGTGTACAACTGTTGCAACCTGTGCTGCAGCCACGCAGCAATAAGCCCGAGGCCAGAGTGAACTTTGTGTGAAAGGAAAAGAGCATCTCTCCGGTGAATACGCTGACCACACCGAGGCCTGTCTGTAAGTCTTCATCTGGGCGTCTCAGGAGCTTTTCAAGAGCCCGTCAAAACAAGTCCAGCCACACACACACACAGCATGGCCTCAAGCTCTCGTTTATGCCTTAAGGAGACCAAATTTACCGGCCCATTTTCTCGGATCCGTTCTGCACGGCTGGCTTGGCTTAACGAGAAAGGAGGACAGTTTGAAACCCACATTCACACACCATGTGGTCGGACACGTGTGCCGATGGATCACAATGCAGCAAAGTGCTTTGAGTGAAGACAGCCCGACACGGTTAAACGTCGGTGATGCAGCTGTAGTGTACACCACTTATCTGAGACCATTTATTGCCTTTAGGGGCTGATGGCATTAGTCTCAGTCACAAGGTTCAGCCAGTGGAGGTAGCAGCACTGATGACGGTTATAAAAGAGCTGCTTTTATTGTCAATTAACATAAACCCAGACAGGCCAAGTTCACCCTCTGCCTGGTCTGGAGGGACTCGACAGTCATTTCACTGCAGAAAAGCAGTATAGATATGCTTATTATAGATTTTTCCATATGCTGATTGAACTACTGCTGCACTTCTTTTTTATCCCCAAAATGAATATAAAGCGCTGCTCTTTTTTAATCATGCAGAAATTGCAGTGAAAGTCCTAGTTGGTTGAAAGGTATTAAAGTGCTTAGCATGGATTTATCTTAAATTTTACTTTGATTCAAATGTATAATGATCAAGAAAGAACCGTCAGCAGTACTAAATGTGTGGAGGAGGACCTCTACAGTGGTGGCTGTTTACAATAGGATTATTTTTTGCTCATATTCTATTCAAGGAAAAATATGGCCCAAAAATGGCAAAGATTTAATGTCAGTGTTCTTGAATGAGTGGGAAAGCCTATAAAACAGCATTAAGACAACATGCAAGAATCCTTTGTTGAAATAAATGGTCAGTATTGGCTTAATATGTTGGCAAACTGATGTATTTTATTTTCGTATTCCCTTGCATATAATATTAAAGCAGGATAGATGTGAGGTAGATGCATGAGAGAGGATGTTGGCTGGTTGCAGTATTGTTCAAAACACAGCGATGAAATGCCTTCAAAGGGAAGGTGGTATTTAGACTTTGTGATTACAGACACTTGCATCATCTTGGAATAATGGTTTGATAATGCTTGTCGATGATCACAACAACGCCGTTCTAAACCACAGTCAAGTCTGCTGGAATGAATTATTTGGCAGAGACAATGAAAGAAAACCGATTGCATCAAATTACCTTCAGGATTCTAAAGATGCATGGTGGATGGCATAGGGGCAATTTGATCTTTCACAATGTTGGATCATAAGAGTGTGACATTGAGTTGAGTACGTGTGTGTGTGTGTGTTTATGTGTGTGTAGGGGACATACGCCACAGTGTTCAAAGGACGCAGCAAACTAACAGAGAACCTGGTGGCGTTGAAGGAGATTCGGCTGGAGCACGAGGAGGGAGCGCCCTGCACCGCTATCAGAGAGGGTACACACACACACACACACACACACACACAACACACACACACACTTGTGGAGATCCTCTAGCTCTGTGGAGTGTAACAGTGCTGCCCTCAAGTGGATAACAACACTATTTAAAGGCCATCCATCCCAGAGGGTTTGACTGCAAGGCACTTTTTTTTTTTGTCTGCCTCTTACTCTTCATCCCTCGTTGGTTGCTATGGAGACAGACATGGGGTTTATTAGTAGATTAGGCGGAGTGGGTGGCGTGGGGGTTATTTTGATGGAGGGGAAACTCATATTTTAGGTGCCTGGAGGAAACAGTCCAACTCATCTTCGTCGTGCCTCCATTCTGTCTGTCTGCCCAGTTTCTCTGCTGAAGAACCTGAAACACGCCAACATCGTCACGCTGCATGACATCATCCACACCGACCGCTGCCTCACACTCGTGTTTGAGTATCTGGTGAGTGGATACACACTTTGACATGCAGGATCAAAGCAAAGTTGTTCTGATCTGAGTGTTAATACCTGGCTGATTGTGTCATTCAGGACAGCGACCTGAAACAGTACTTGGACAACTGCGGCAACCTCATGAGCATGCACAACGTCAAGGTGAGTCCCATGTGGGAGAATTATTCACCTGTGTGCAAAAATGTACAGAAACTTGTCTTTTTTTACACATGTTCACAATTTGCTCAGTAACAGTGCCAATAGTGACATCTACTGAAATAAAACAGCATTATAACATGCTACAGGGAAAGAGACAGGCAATGGATTATACACCCTATAAATAAAGGGCTTTGTTATAAAACTCTATAAAATATACTGTATGAAAGTCATCAATAGATATTTTTACAGCATAAGTGATTGAGCCTGGTAAAAGTGTCATCATTCTGCCAACAAGTTAAAAAATATATTTACTGCCCCATAAGCATAAAATGATTATAATCTTTCTCCAGAGGTCAGTAGATTTTTTTATTATTATTAATAAGAGCTTTTACTTGACCAGATGGAGAGATTATTGGACATTAAAATTCACACACTTTATTTCAGAGTGAAAACTGTCACTTTCAGCTGCTAGTTGTTGAGCCAATAGCGTGGTGATATATTAACCCTTCACTAGATGTTTCTGCTGGATTTCTGCTGTAATTAGCTAGCTTAGTCCTCTCTAATATGAAAATGTGACTTTATTGTTTGTGTCAGTTACAAGTCGTCATAACTAAAAGGGGTTTTGGGAATTGAGGGAGACTTTTATGAGCAGAGGGCAAAGCCTGCTGGTTCACAGAGGTTAATAAAGGTCACAGATTGCTTTATTTTAAATTCTTGTGGAGATCTCAAGGTTTCCAATGATACCAAATAGTCCATGCTGAACCTCAGGGAAATCTGTATAAAATGATGCACAACACATGTAGATATTTTCTATTTGATGTAATGCTGCAGCCATGAAACAACGGCACCTTGGATTTGAATATTTCACTCAATATAAGTGTGATGGAGCTTTAATGAAGCTGCAACCAGAAGATACAGAACATGTATGTTACACTGTCATACAAAATGAGAAAAAATATTTATAACCTTGAAGCTACTTTAGAGGAAATTTAAGGGGAAATTCAAGGCTAAGGGGTTATTAAAGGGTAAATGCATGCTACTGAACTTGCCATCGGGTATTGGCTGATCTTTGGTGCCAGGTGATGTCATCACCTGTTGTACAGAAGGTGACATCACCATTAGATGTCAGGCTTTACATCGATCTTAGGGTTTATTTCGGGGTTTAATTACTTAACTACAGTCTTTTAAAAGCCATGTTACATAATAATAAGTATTGTGCTTTTGGGAATCTTTAAATATACATCCAGTGTTGCCATTATTGTCATCATTGTCATCATCATCATTATCTTTATCAATCAGTGTCTTTATCATCACCACTTTACAAAATGCCAATTCTCTTCTTCTCTTCCCATCACAGATCTTCATGTTCCAGCTGCTGCGAGGTCTGTCCTACTGTCACAAGAGGAAAATCCTCCACAGAGACCTGAAGCCTCAAAACCTGCTCATCAACGACAAGGGAGAGCTCAAACTGGCTGACTTCGGTAGGACACACACACACACACACACACACACACACACACACACACACACACACACACAAATATGGCACAACAGAAGGACTTAGGAATATAATATCATGTTTCCTGCCAAGGTTGCTTTCCAATTATATTTTATTGCCACTTTGAGATCTTGTGTCCCGATTGCTTTAGCACCTTACATACTGTAACCTAGCAACTGTGCCCCTGTCTCTGAATTGGCTGGATGCGGGTAGATAACCCCGCTGGTGCTCCCTGATTATTTCTGGATAGTTTCAACCAAACAGAGCAGATAAGATGATACTGGCACAATACCATTATTCATCTTTAAAGCTCGATCTGTCGGGCGTGACACGGTAATGCAGTGTTTGTTAAAGTTAAAATAATATGAGCTGTCACTGATCCCGGCTCCGGAGGCTGCCGCGCTGCGACGAGGAGTGTTGCAGAACTGCAGTTTTCCCACTCATCAGTATCATCATACCTGAGTGGCATCGTTGTAAAACACCTAAGAATAATGAAAAGAAACATCTGGATGAACATCTGGCTGCTTATTAAGTTTGCCTTTTCATTAAAAAGTTGAATACAGATTACAGTTTTTCAAATTTTATTGCTACAAAGGACGTTACGTACAGAGGGCTAATCATTGTCGTCCACCATTGAAATTATGGATAAGAAGCAGTTTGATTTATTCTGTATTTTAGGTTTTTTTTTTTCAGATGTAAAGATATTGGCTCAAAGCACCAGCCATCTGCAGCATAAGTCCAAAAGTATATTTATCAAGCAATACTGCAGACTCAAGCTGTTGCTGATATTTGCAATAACTTTGAGATCACTGTATGTTGTACTAAAGTATTACACAAGTTTAGACTGTGTTGTGTTGGGCAGGTCTGGCGAGGGCCAAGTCCGTCCCCACGAAGACTTACTCCAACGAGGTGGTGACTCTGTGGTATCGCCCCCCTGATGTGCTGCTGGGCTCTACAGAATACTCCACACCCATTGACATGTGGTGAGTAGCACAAGATGGATCGTACAGCTGTAACACCTGCTGCTCCTGTCACCCTGCAGAGGACAGTCCACTAAACTGAATGTAAACTCATCTTGATGTGGGATTACTGCACTGTGGATTGTAATGCATGCATGGATTCTGCTGGTCTGTACAGACTAAAAGAAGTGAGCCAGTATAAACTCCAAAGTCATCTATGTGTCTTTACATAGATTGATTGCTGAGTAATAGTGGGCCACCAGCATTATCTCAAAAGTGACTTTAACAGTTTAAAGGCAAATGATAAGTAATGTTTGTGTAGTGGTCCTCATAACCTGAAAACTGCTGGTTTTTATTTTGGTGTCTAATCAGGTACTTATTTACACCTGGGACACCAGATGAACACAATTAACCACCAAGTAAGAAAACCACAGCTGCTTCTGGAAACTCATCACAACCAAGAATGTCGGGGTCAGGCTCGTGGCCTTGAGGAGAACGTTCCTCCCAGGCTGTCAGGGAGAGAATGATCTCATGAAACTGAGCGCAGAGAAACTTCCTTATAGTTTGAGATGAATTGTGTGCTTGACGTCTCTCACGTGATTAATTAAGACACACAGCTGTTCAGTTTCCCAGCTGTTTCAATCCTCTGCCAGCTGCTGGCGTGATTCGTTGTTCTTCCAGTCGTCCTTCCAGGTCACCATCCAGTGCGTCCTCAGCGTTAGACCAGCAGCACATTGCTCTGTGCTAGAGGATTTTGAACAACCAGGATTACTTTCCCGGTAAAAACGTCTCTCTTCCTGTGAGACTTAAAGTACGATTTGACTTGTTTCCATAGGAACTGAAGGTAGTGAACACCTCAAAAAGATTCAAATCACTGCACATACAGTGAGCATATAGATACACGGTTACTCACCTAAAATACAATAGTTCCTAAAAGTAATTATGGCTAAATCAGTAAAATTTAATAAAAATGTAAATCAATGCATTTATAAATCTACAACCTATATATAATCCTATATGTTACCAAAACATCTGTCTTCTTGCATTATTGGAATGTGCTATTTAGTCTCTGTCATTCAAATTATTCATGTTGACCAATTAGCTAATCTCCCAAAAAATGTGATACAAACTTGGGTGGCAAAGTAGACATGCAATGCTTCCTGGGAAGAAAAAAAAAAGAACTAAACAAAAGAGATGTGGGTCAAAAATCTGTAAAATAAATAAATAATTAAATATATAAATAAAATTAAAAAAACAACAGTAATAAATAAAGCAACAAAACTGAGGAAAACACTAAGACCCTGTTACTGCTGCCTAAAAGGTTTTAATGAGAACAACACAATGAATTATTTTCATATCAAACAGCCTGGGGATGATACAGGATTTCCATGAATCACACACGCATGCCTATTTATAATCTCCCGTGTTATTTCCAGTGAGATGGCTCTTTATTCACACTACACATAGTGAGTCATTTGTGCTCACTTTTCACATGGGTTTTTGCTCATTAGCAGTTTGCGGTGGTGAGAAAACTGTACAGGGCTGATAAACCACGCCGGATTAAATATGGCTCTGCCCGTCCAACACCATCGCAGCCTTTTCTCAGCTCATGTAGGTGCATATGCTCTCATAAAACAAAAGGCTGAAATGTGCCCACTCAGTTCTGATGTGTGTGCTTGTGATCAGCGCTCTTTGAAGTGTGTGAGAGCCTGTGTGTGTGTGTGTGTGTGTTGAATAGAATTGGGCCGTACCTGGACTTTTTTCTTTCTTCCTCCCCCGCCCTGCATCATTATTCCGCCCTCCTCTCACAGGGGCGTGGGCTGTATCCTGTATGAGATGGCGACAGGACGTCCCATGTTTCCTGGAGCCACTGTGAAAGAAGAGCTGCACTTAATCTTCAGACTCATGGGTGAGATAATGGCACCGGAGGCTGGGCTGTGTGGTTGAAATCAATTTCACGATACTCAATACAATAAGGTTTTTTCCAATGCCAATATATATATATATAACAATATGAGTCATTTATGCATAATCATGTAAATATGCAGATCTTCTCATCCAATAAAAGACACAAGGGAAAAAATATTGAATTTTGGATTCATCAGAAGAAGTAATTAGCCAAACTAGAAATGTGTTTGCTGTTACTGAAATGTGAACCTGCAGAAAAGGTACTTGGTACTAACCAGTAGATTTCTTAATCCATCCTCCCTGCCATACTGATCACTGCTGGGTGACGTAAAACACATCACTACCTGTGCACCAATCAAATTGATCGTCATCCTATTGAACCGAATGGTAATCTTAGGTGTTTCATGGAGCAAAAGTTTAAAAATTTCGAGTAATATTCCTCTCAATTATTTCAGTTTCTAAATAAAAACTTGCTTGTCATCATCATTCTAGACTTCAGAATTGAGTGTCATGATATCCCAAAATCCCCGTCATCATGTTATAATTCTGCTGAAATATAATAAACAATCATACAGAGTTATCGCCCAGCCCGACTAGAACACGTTTGCTGCAGACTTCTCAGATAAACTCCAGTATGTCAGTCTTGTCACTGAGATTCAATGTGAACGACTGGTCAGTGACTCCTGATACGATGTGGCTGCTGATCTAAAAATATCACATCTGCCCAAAATGGATTGTATGGAACATAACTGAGGAGGCTCTGTTACAGCAGATTATTCTTTCTTTCTTTCTTTCTTTCTTTCTTTCTTTCTTTCTTTCTTTCTTTCTTCCAGGTACTCCAACAGAGGAGACTTGGCCAGGTATCAGCAGTAATGACGAGTTTAGGTCCTACCTGTTTCCTCAGTACAGATCTCAAGCG
>OMLF01056965.1:60272-84589 GCA_900302615.1 Holocentrus rufus | reverse complement strand
CCAGAATAGCTGGCAGTCCTGTCACAGGCATCACAACACTGAAGCCTTCACATTTGACATCAGTAAACAGCCTGTGTGCATTTAGGGAGTCCAACCATCAGCAACTTTGTGAATGGAAAAACTTTGCTCCTCTGTCTCGCCTCAGCAGCAGAGCGTCGTTGTAATTTGCGCTCTCTAAGCCGCATAAATATTCCCTAACTTTGATTTGTTGGGCTGTACCTGCCTGACATTTCTCCATGGAAAACATTAGTGCCATGCCTATATTTAATATCCAACAACACTTGCATATACAATGTTTTTTCCTTGCATTTTATTTGCTATATTTATGATGATTCTAGATGTACCATAGCTCATACCTTGGTAAACAACTTTCAACACACTTTCCTCGTGTCTATAATTCCTCCCATAAAATAGTCGTATTTGAAAATTCAGTTTGTGCCAACTTGGGATGTATTCCTTTAATATGTGTTTTTAGTATGTGCAATCTGTGCCCCCTGGATTTTGGATATCCTACAAACCTAAAGGTGGAATGAGGCACTTTGAAAAATCTTCTACAGCACTGAAAATCTTAGTGGCGTCTCCATTTTTTTTGCACAGCCCTTTTTTTTTTTTTTTTGGAAAGTTCTACTTTCATGAAATCTTTGGAAACAAAGGTCTTTTTTGGCCTATTCAAATTGTTGATAATGATCCTGATATCTCCAATTGCCAGTAATTATCAACAGAGTGATTTTTTTAGCCATCAAAGTAGCCACTTGCACTCAAAACTGGTGCATTGATCAAAAGGGAAACATTCAGGGAAAGCCAAAAAGACAAATGTTTTGACTCTGATGAAGGTCTGGAGCCAAACACTGAGGTTTGAGCGTGGGTTCAGGCAGGAACATGAAGTCATTCATGCCTCAAAATCAACTGAGCATCACCGATCATCAGCTGATCAGCCTGTGCGCCAACGACGCACTCACATCTCACATCAGAAAACAGCTCCATACTCTCGGTTGCTATTCACTGGTCACACCTGCCACCCTCCACCCCAGCACTCACCTTCATGTTAAACCAGTCGTGATCGCTCAGCCATGCCAAAACAACAGCAGTGTCTGCAGAGTTTTACTGAACGTGTATCCAGAAGAATTTAAATGGAATTGTCAATCTGATGCAAAATTTCATTATAAATGTATAGCTTATAGTTTAAATCACTAATCAGCAATTGTTCTCTCATTTCCAGAACTGCTTAAATGATGGCAAAGTCAAACGTAGCATCAAATTGTGAGTTTAATGCATGAAATTATTAAAATAGACTATGCGAGAGTGTTTCTGATTGAACATTTGTCTTTTCTCCATCCCTTTAATGCTTTATTAAAGAATACAAACTATTTTTTTAATACGGACTGTCCATTTCTAAGTCAATTGGTCATTATTGGTACACAAGCACAAGCTACTCTCAACATGTTCACGCTGTCCATTCCTGAATCATCACCTATGAGTGTGAAGCACATCGTGGGGTCAGCTGGGGCATGCACAGGCTTGAACAAGGCGAGCACCTGGAAGGAGGACGGGCTGATGAAAAGAGGAATTCTGGGCGAAGGCAGTTGTTCGAATTGCTGCCAAAGCCGAGACTTAAGAGCGTATCGCAGGGGTGATGAGGTGGCTGGAGCCGAGCGCGGGGCTGAAGTCGCCCCGGAAAGGGAGAAGAGATATAGTGGGGGGGAATGGGATGTAAATAAAGAGGGGAATAGTTACGGCTGATTGGGTGCGGGGACCGGTGAGCTGGCTCGTGAAGGTCTACACAGTCCTGAAATGAGAGAAAATGCCTATGAAGGGATCTGGGGAGTTGGCTTCCCTGCTAAGACCCCACACACTGTCAGCGCCACGTGTCGGCACGGTGCCATCAGCTCGCCAATATTGAATTGGGAATTTGAAGCCGCAGAGAGTGAGGGGACACCAGGGGAAGTGGAAATGCCAATGCAGCAGGGTGGACGGGCAGACTGCTGAGACAAAGACAGGGAAGTGGTTATTTACACTGTATATTAACTTAAGAATGACAAAGGTGGGGCGATCCTTATACAGTAAAGTCTAAAGCAAATAACAGAGGAAGCGTGTGTTTGGAGACTGTAAGTAGGCTGTGAGTCTGTATGTGCAAACTCATACAAACTGGACTGAGTAATTTATTAAAGGAAACTTCTGGTAGACTTCCTATACACGTTATACGTTTAGATCCCTGGGAACTTTCAGTAAAAAAAAAACAAAAAGACTTGGAGATCCATCTGAGACCAAAGAGCTCCCACTGCCTGTCTGACCTGAAAATAATGACACTTAGTTTTAACACCTATCCTGAATGATCCAGTCACAAGGGGACAGTGGTAGGTACAGGTGTAACTGGGGTGCAGTGCATCTTGTAAACACACTGTGATCCGATCAGTCATATTGGACATAGCACTTGTAGTGCAATGTAATTTATAGTGTAACATGTCCCAACGCACCCCGTCAACAGAAGACCACCTTCTTTGGAGAGGGAAGGAGCATTTGATCGATTGACGGTGGCGAAATTCAAATTTGAATGGAGTATATTTTTGTGGTGGTGTCTTGATCGAGTTTTCAAAAAAATATTATTTGATTTTTTTAGGTACAACTGCTTCATTAATGGGATAAATAAGAAATAGGATGGTAGGAGGTTATTGTGACTATAGTGAGAGCATGGAATGCAGAAATTAGAAAGGAAGAAGAGTTGGAGGGGAGTTGGATTAGTCTACAGAGGAATCAACGTATGAAAAGAAAGGAAAGAATTAAAGCTGACGGATCCGAGGCTGATCACAGATCTGATCACAACTTGTCAGTGGAGGCACATTTGCAATGTGTGATTATAAGAGGTGTGAATGACTTCTGTGTCTTGGCTGTACACTTGTGATTGGATCAGCCATGACGGATGTGAGCCTGAACAGGGCCGACCACAAATACCTTTTTACCATTGGCGGCTGTGTGAAGGGAGGGGTGGTTTGATGGCTAAGGATGGGGGATGTAACAGTAAAAGTCTTGGTTAATTTCGATCAGTAAATTTTAGTTAAGGTGATACACTCATACAAAAAAAAAAAAAAAAAAAAAAAAAAAAAGGCCTTCCTCCTTCAAAGCTTTGTTAGAACTCAAATTCTTTATCCCATCATTTTGTTAAAGATCCCTTTAACCTTTATCTGGCACTCTTTTTATTCCCCTCATACAAATCTTGTTTTTGTTCTTTTAAACCCGTGCAGACTCTAGATGCATGTGTGGACACATACGTGTGTGTGTGTGCGTGGAGAATGAGTGATAGAGAAGAAAATAGAATAAGGGTGGAACAGAGGGAAAGAAAAAAAGAGTGTGTGTCACAACTTGAATGTGAGAGGATATAAAGGCCATGAAGTGTTAAACCTCTCCTGTCTCCTCTCTAGTCTCTTGTGGAAAGCCAAAATGAAATTACTTCTCCCTGCAATATCACCAGTCTGACTCAGCACCAACTTATTGTTCTTTTCTCTTTATTTCTATTGCTCTCTAGTTACCTTTTACTATCATCCTCTCGCTCCTCTTCTGCTGCCGAATGGTGCATGGCCAATGAATTCAGCATAAGGCCCCATTCTTATCTGTCATTTTCTGCTCCCCTTGTCCATCCCTCCACCCTCCTCCTCTTATGTCCCCACCTCACCCCCCCTCCATGTTTTGTGCTGTTGATGGGTGGACGCCGTGGCCACAGAGGAGTCATTAATTCCCAGCACAGAGCGAGCGAGGGCACACACCAGAGGAGAGAGGGATTGAAGCGTTCACAGCGCCGCATCTTTCTGATCCCTCGGCCAAAAGAAAAATGTCCCCCTGGGCCACAGCCGTCTTTTGTGTGTGTTTGTGTGCGTGAAAGGTTGAACGTACGGGAGAGCGAGAGAAAGAGAGAGGGAGAGGGAGGGAGAGAGAGAGAGAGAATGATGAGGTTGGCTAACCTAAATCACAGGCATTGTTCCAAAGTTAGCTCCTTTGGGGCAAACTGACAGCCAGCTCACCACACCTGACAGAAGTCATGGCTCGGAAATTTGGATGTCTGAAGGTGTCACAGAACATAAAAATCTGAAAAATCCTGGCCTGAGCAGAGAACAGTTTTGTTACTGCATGCTGTAGTGATGCTAACTTTGCAAAGTTTGTCTTATTTGCACAAGAACACGACACAAGTAAGTGTATGGAAAGCCAGTAGGGCCAAAACTGTCTTGAAAAATACTTGCAAAACACAGTCATTACCTCTTAACATGGTATAAAAATACATGAATTTTTGTCATCACATCTTCAAGCACTTCAGCCAGTGATGTTCCTTATATTTGCATCTATTTATTTATTGAATCTATTTCATCAGGGACCGTGTACATGAAACTCAAAGAGAGAAGATGCTTTGTTCCAGATTTAGCTAAAAAGCTAATTTCCCTCTGCGGTCCCAGAACAGGCAGATGTAATAATACACACAATAAAATCCTAAATTACAATGAAAATTCTGTACAAATGTCCCCTCGGCCTTCCATATGATATAAGATTGTGGTCAGTAACTACATCACTTGCTCATTACTATAAAATAGCGTTTTAACAAACTTTGAAATATGTGTAGGTGCTTGAAGACATGATGACATGAGCCGCTTCAACACATATTTTTATACCATGTTAAGAGGTAATGAATGGCCGGTGTTGACAAGTATTTTACAAGATGTTTTTTGCCTTTCTGTACGGCCTTTCTGTAAAAGTATCATATGTCTCTGTAATGGCTGCATGGCGAGGGCGGATTAACAGATGGAGAGCTGCACACAGATAATGCTAAATAAAGTTTATCCTACCAACATAGCCTGACATTACAGCTTTCAACACAGGCAAACAAATTCAAATGCCAATCATCACCGGCAGCAGTTCAAAGACAACAGATGTCCATGTCAAATAATTCTTATGAGTAATATTGTTTACAGATCAAATTATTTTTTCTGTATACAGTATATTCAGTACACACAACTATGTATAAAACAAGAATCATGACTGTTTTGCAAGATATAATGTTTCTTTATGACAGGAATAACAAAGTTACTTTCAATTTAACCAGCCAAACATAATCAAATGTCTTCATCATGCATGTGTACATACAAATAAAGAAATAATTTGATTCCTAGAATAGGGCCCCTTTAATATATTCATTGTTTTTTGGGAGGGACAGGGGAAACATAGACCAATTAAATGATCAAAAAAAAAGAAGGAAAGAAAAAAGAAAAATAAATAAATAAATAACTTTGTCCCACTTCACTGTTTTGTATTGAACAGTTTTAAATTCAAAGCCAAACATTTCAGCTCTCCTGTTGGACAGCAAGGTGAGAATCTTAATTCGCACTGTGTGTTACCCAAACACTGGAAACACATTGTGATGCTGGCTGTGTCTCTAACACTTTTTCTCTGTTGGGCGAAAGCACCTAAAGTTGCTTTAGAAAAGGGAATGAGAGGAAAACTATTCCAATGCCAGTAGGTACTGTAGTCACCAGAAAGAGGGCAAAGGAGTTTAGGTGCATGCGTGTGCGCGTGCACACACACACACACACACACACACACACACACACACACACACATTTGTGTCCTTATGCGAGCCCTCCATTCATTCCATAGTCCCAAACCAGGATTAAAGGCTTGGGGCAAAATGCCCTTGGAAATTCATGAAATGCCCGTGAAATTAAAAATGAGGGGGCAAAAATGCCCCAGATATTTATGAGTACCCCTTTTGAATTTCACCCAGTTTGCTTTTTATTTCTTGTCAAATATTCACACGTCATTGGGACCACTGTCCCCCATGGGCCACTGCAGGTAATTTGTGGGAGTTTCAGGTCAGGCGAGTCTTTCCTGTGTGTTCCCGGTGAGAAAAATGGAACAAATTTTGATCCAAAACAACTGAGTGTGCAGCCTGAAGCAGGAGAAAATGTTGGCACCACACAGCCAGCATAAAAAAGGGGTTACAGTACAAACCACTACATCAACAAAAAATAAAAACAACCAGCCCACCAACAGTGGAAGGTGAAGTTGGACAGGTTGAGGACAGATAATCTTCTGGAGGGCTCTCCACCTGTTTCCAGCAGGGAGAACAAGGTTAAAAAAAATCTTAGTGGTACAAATTAAGCATCTATTAACCAATATGCAGGGTAAATATACAATATTATTTCATTGATCAGTACAATTGAACTAAAATCAACCAAAACAACCCTCAATGACCCACGTATCCCAAACGATACCCTGATACCTACTGCTAAATGTTCAGTGCTAACTCTAACCATGCCTAAATTTAACTCTTACCTTAACCTTTATCTAATCCTATATTTAAATTTAACCCTCACCAATTGTTAAATGTTGTTAAATGTTAAACATGTTGTTTGATAAATGTGTAAATGAAATATTTTTCTACAATGTCACTGTGTTTATTATTATGTCATAATAAGCTTCCTTTCATGTTGTGTGATTGTGCGTCTGACAATGACACATATAATGCCATAATAATAACACCAAAATGATTTCAATCATGTCAGTCACCCATGAAACAACCTGTTCTAGAACTGAAGTGCAGTCAAATTTCCACCTAAATGCTGCACGCAGTAAAATAAACCGTTGCCTTACATATGGAGCGAAGCCACATGGCTGCACTTCTGCACAGTGAGAGTGATGATAGTTGTTGAGCAGGAGGCTGATGATGGTGTAGCGCAGATTACAGTGTCTGATCAGTGCCATTTAGTGGGTATAAAGGGGGCTTGCGCCAAGATGCTAGAATATGCCTTTGAGGCTCTTTTTATATGTCATGTGCTTAATTCGCTGAAACATCTGTGATTAGAGGCGCCTACATGCTAACGCCAACTGAACCCTTTCTTCTAACATCCAACACCATTTGTTTTACAGAAGTGCTCACGCTAGATTATTTTAATGATACTTTATTAATTCTCTTTTAAGTTGCGTCCCCGCACGGGGAGGTCAGAGTGCAGGGTCAGCTACAGAGCAGAGCATCTGTCTCGTACAAGGACGCATCAGTGGGGTGCTTGCTGACACAGGCGCGTGAATCCTTTGTGCCCCGACTCACTATGCCACCCTGTTTCCAATTATAGCATCGGCCTTGTTATACATCAGATCCTGTAGAAACTGTCAAAAATGTAGATATTGAGAAGATGATCAAAGTCAGCTATATAACAAGACATCGGGAAGTATGCTGAAAATATTACAATTAATAGTTCTGGGATTCAAGTCCAAAATAAAAATTCAGAGGCTCTAGTGTTGTGGAAAGGTGAATAAATTTTGTTCAGGTGCTGATTTATTGATTGAAAATAGTCTTTCTTTTCTTTTTTTTTTACATTTAACATGTTCATTTTCATCTGTTTTGCTTCTTTGGATGTATTTATAAAATTCAAGATAACTGATAGAGCAAGAACAGGTGGTTATGGCTAACATGCGCCCTACTTAGGGGCGTGAAACCCCCAAAAATAATTACCTCTCACCAACAGATGTTAACCTGGGCACAGTGTGCAGTGCATCTGTTTGTGTCTGGGAGCTGTTTGTCTGAGCTTGAGTTTGATTTGAGTTTTGATTTTAGTTTATGGCACCGGCTGATTATGATGTTGCTTACAACTTCATTGAGGTCGGGACTATTTACCCATTCTACATTGTAAAAATGTTTGTGTCTGAAGTCAGGGCCAGATGCCTTGCTTTTATTTGTGCAGTAGCCTTGCATCAACGGATCCCCAGTGGCACTGTTTGAGAGAATTTGAACACAAAGAGTCAGACGTGGAAAAGACAAATTCTTGAGCTGCATTCATGACAAAATATAGAGGAAATAGCTTTGAACTCTTGGGTTGCTGCAGGGGTGTTATGGCAGTTCATGCCGATGTTTAAACATGGCAAGCACTTGCCTGAGGGCTGCCCTTGGATCGTTTATAGATCTGGTGATAATGAAAAAAATGAATTCATTTTCAATAACTTTCAACTCACTGTATGGGGCTTGATTTACTAAGTCTGAGCCATCTATCTGTGATTGTTTCTTTCTCTTTGAATAGTGGGGAAAGCTGTGAAATGATCATTAGCCATGTTGTTTCTTATTTATCAACTTTATGGTTAAATTAGTTGAGTACCAAAACCATTACAAGATAAAAGCTCATTTTTTCACACCCCAAACTATCTCTATTGTTACACTATCGCTGATTTTGATAATAAGAAAGGAGACTGTACAGAAATGTATATTGTCAAAATGTCCCCAAGTCATTAGTGTCCGAAAAACCTATCTGCAAAAGGAAACAAACTTTCAATTGTAAAAAATGATTTGATTTTCTCTTTTTTTCTTCCTTTTGACATTTAAGGTGAATTATTATTGTTCTGACTTAGTCCCACAGCCACCGTGAAAGGCGTGGGAAGAAAAAGTCACATGTCAATTATTAAGATGAACAAAACCTGCAAGATTAGAAATTTAAAAATCCATAAAAGAATGCCATCTCGGTGTGTGTTGACAAGAATGATGTATGGCAGCGAGTGACCTTGGAGTTCAGCTCCTCTAACAACAAAACCAAAAACTGCCTTTGCAGGAGGCTGTGGAACAGAGACACTGCACCAAGGAGGGCTGGAAACAAAACATGCGCTGAGGGTCTGATGAATCCCATTTCCAGCTGTTTCACAATAATGGGAGGAATATTGCACTGACAAGATGGCCACATGCAGCATATCCAGCCTGATGTGTGTCAGCACTGCAGGCTGCTGGTGGCGTGATCACGTCTGGTGATATGTTGTGATGTCTCATGACATACCAATGGAGCATGACAGTAAAATCAGCTCATTCCAGTGACCTGGAGATTCACAGCGTCTAATGCCAGTCTATGTGGTGTGAAATGGAATAAGGAAACCGGAGCAGAGTTCACCATGCACTATCTTGATACATCCGTGGGAAAGTTTGGATGACCTTTTGACTGAACTGAGGCTTGAGCTTGAACTGAGGCTGATCTGGGAGCTAGCGATGGATGCAGCTCAGTTTGACAAACAATTAAAGGCAGCAATCGTTATGGTTATGTTCAATCAGACGAGAGGAGAGGAGGGGGAAAGAGAGACATGGAGATTCGTGAAGTAGATTCGTATGTCATAAAGTTGGGTTTTTGGTGCTTAGGCTGGAAATTGATGATGCCATGAAGTACGCACATCTTTACATAGGAAATCCCTCCTGGAGTCTAGACACTGGTGGCAGTGAAGATTTGAGATCTCTCTCTTCCTGTGTAGATAACCTCTGACCCAGAGGAACTGATTGGAAAAGGACCTGGCACTTTCAAGACTGAGAGACGAGGTGGTGAAGGGGTGGAGGTGGGTTACAAACAGCAGCAGATGATTGGTAAACAGTGGTTGTGTCCAGCTGTGATTGGTTGGAAAGTCAGGGGGGGACGTAGTAGAGTTTAAAATGACAGCGAGGTCAATCCAAAGTAGCATGCATAAGCGAATCTGATCCTCATTTGAAGGTTTCAATGATAGCGGTAGATATTTCTACCACCCTTGGTCTTATGAAAGCCTTTCATAATTCATTGGATTAACTGAAAAATGCATTGAGGTCAAGCTGAACACAGGACGGTTTTCCTCAGTTAGTGAAAAGTTGACATTGTGGGCATGCAAGGTCATCACAGGACAACGATAAGTACGTTTAGAAAGGCTGGGATCCTGGTTAGGATTTTGGAGATACAAGGTTATCACCGGACAGCGATGAGTACTTCTAGAAAGGTTGGGATCATTTGAGATGGCACAGGCTTCTGTCTCTCCTGCCAGATCATCCATTAAAATTGCTCCTGCTTAAACTTGTATGGTCTTGCAGAAATTGATTATGACAGCAGATCACGTCAGGAATTCCCTCGTAACCCACTAACATGTTAGTGCGCCACACCACCGCCACAGAACTTTAAGGCTTTGACCTTTGATGTACAATTAATCTGCTTGCTGAATCCTTCATTTTTACTGTCTTATGAAATCACCTCTATTATTTTTAAGACTGGGCTGTTGGTGAGCGTTCCTAGCCCCAAATACATTGTAAACCAAGAGTTACGACAGCGGTTCAGATGATGAGATGGGGTTGAAGGGTTCCTGGGTGCTGCCAAACCTTCTGGTCATCAGACTCAGTGAGTTTACAGGCCCTCTCTGTGCTATTAACACGCACTCACATTCACACGCACGCATGCACAGAGAAATGCACCACAATTTGTTTAGTGAGGTGCAGCTCCTGCTTTCAGACAGCACAAGAATAACAAGAACCTCGGTGTTAGTTTTGCAATTGCACACACACACACACACACACACACACACACACACACATACACACCTGCCAACACTTTACCAGGTTTCTCCCGTATTTCAAGGCCATATCCCGGCGCCCTCCCGTGTTGTTGTTCCTCCCAGGAAATTCACATCATTTGCATGGCCCTTAAACTTAATCGTCAAACACAGATCCGTAAGTTTTGTATGTTTGCCCGACATTCCCCAAGTTGCCAGATTGTCTATGAAACACAATCGACACACACAATCCGCACTCTCCGTACAATTTCAACCCATCTGTCACCACAACCGGGCAACCCACAAGCGGATTCAAGGGGCCTGATTCCGGCAGGCCAGCAAGTTGAACGCTGAATGAGTTAGCTAGCTTACTTACAGTGGCTGTTGTCAAAATGTCAGGGCAGGGCAGCGTTCAACCTACACCTGCAAATTGAAGCCGAGTTGGACTGAACAGTTTCCATTTATATCTGTTATTGCTGCAGTTAGTATAAACTGATATGTATTTTATTCCACTGTGTTAAACTGCAGTGTTTCCCAGATATATTGATGTGGATGGGTTGTCTTAAGTATAAATAAAAATAAAAATAAATCTATTTATTTATTTAGTTAGTTAGTTTCTAACCCCCTGCTGCTCTGTTTTGAAACCTCAGTGTTGGTTATGCACACAAGAACACACAAGCTTTCAAAAAGATGAAGTCCTTCCTGAACTCCACCACATTAAATTGCACAATTTAAATACAATTTAAGCAAAAGAACAAAGCCACATTTCATTAAGATCCTCGCAAATGCTTCATTTTCCCTTTCTGACATTAATGACTTATGGAAAAAAATCTTCCAAATCAAATTCTCATGTTCTTATGTTCCTAATCATTGATAATGTCATATTAGCTAATGGCAGTCGTTCTGTTTATAAATAACGTACGAGAAGGCACAACATTCATTCCTGCTCAGCCATTATCCTTTCTTTGTAGCTCGGTTATTAGTGAGGTTTGTAATGTTCTACCCAGCAGGCAATGGCAAATTAAGCCATGGGTGGTTAAGAATCAGCACGAAACTGGAGGTTGCTGTGCCTTTATTCCACTTTGGGCAAGTACATGATAGCTAAGTGGAATATCTGATGCTGCATCTAATACCTGTGCAAGAAACTAGTGTCATGTTTTGCTCATTTAACTTCAGTCGCCCACAGATATATACGGTCTATTAATGTCTTACCACTGCCCATGAGTGGAAAACCTTCTTTTTTAGAGATGGTTTGCTTCTCTTCACCCAATCCTGACCATATGGCTCGCTCATTGTGTGCTCAGACTGCCTGACAATGGTTTCATTTGGTCTGCCAGACAGGTCTGCTGTGACTCCATTTGGCTATTGAGAGCAAGTTTCCATTTACAGACAAACCAATAACTATAAAGACAGCTGTTGTATATCTATAAAAAGATTTAAACCACGGAAAGCAAACAGAATATCTCTGTTGCCACTGTACAGCAATAACCATAAACACATTCAAAGTAATAACTCTATTTTTGGTCGGCTCTCTTTGCATTTTATTCAGGTTCAGAGACATCTATAAAACATTTCCAGCCAATCGAATCAAAGCTCGAAGAGAGAAAGGGGGCGGAAGATTTCGGCGGCTCGCTTGCTGAAGAGCTTCTCACAGGAAGTGTTAATGCTTGAGCAGCAGTGTATCATTATAATTTACAGTGATCTTTATATATATATCATTCTGGGAGTGAATGGGACTTTTAGAGTGAGGCAGGGAGGAAGGCGTCAAGGCTGAGAGCAGGTCCAGTGTGATATGGCACTTGTTTCAAGGACAGGCGCCAGAGTATTTGAAGAGATCAAGGCACGCTGAGGGGTAGCATGTTGAGAATGACAAGCTGCATACAAATCATTTACTACTATGAGCAGTTCGAGATTAACCGACTTTTGAATTGATATTTAAAGTTACTGCCTGACATGACGAAATGGGGTAGAACAAGATAGTTTTCCCCTTTATTCATTGTCTTCCTAGATTACCACTTTGAGTCCTAGAGGTTTGTATTGCTTGAGGCAGGTTGTGGGGAACAACGTCTCCCCTCTCCTGGAAGGACCTCATTTATTTTTCTACACCTGTGACTTCTCACCAAGACGTGTGGGCTTTGGCATGGTAAGGCACCTTACTTCATGGCCACTGTCAGCTGTACTTAATACTAACAAATTGTGGAACACAAAGATGCTGTTTTGTTCCACGGCCACTGCAAATACTTGAATCTGACTGGCTGGAGAATGTCAGTCCAAGCTGTCTGCAAGGACGCCACAAACAATAGTCCCTTTCAACAGTAATCCAATATTCTATATCACTACTCACTAATACAGTCAGCTCATAGAAAATATATTGCAGTTAACCATGAGAAGAGTCAATTAATGGCTACACAAAGTAGTTCAGTTATGTTAAGCCAACTGCCTCAGCCACCACAGCCTGCCCTGTTTTTAAAAATTTCAATATGATTGTGATTCTTTTCCTGCAGTTAACATTGTGATTAATTTTGGCAAAACCATGATGTCTTCAATGCCTTGGCTCAAGTTGATTAACAATAGCCAAATCACCTGGTTTGATCTCTGTTGCTAGGCTGTGCCAGATATCAGTCTCATTGTTAACAATTGGTGACAGTACAGGCACAATAATTAACTCTGAGTGTCCGGATAGAGGGATGAGGTGAAGGCAAAGAGCACCACAACCAAGACCTTGTCATGTATTATCACTTATTTAACTCATCTGAGAGATTTTGCCGTCTCATCCAACTATGAGTACCATGACCACTGCACCACTCGTTATCATAGTCAAGCAAGAAGAGGGAGGAAAATTCAGAAGCTTGCTTGCTGAAGAATCTACCCCAGGTCGTGTTAATGCTTGAGCAGCAGCATATCGTTATAATTTATATTTATTCAACTTGACCCATGGCATTAAAGACATCATGGTTTTGCCAAAATGATTGAAGTGATACACATAAAGTTCACTCATCACCGTAGTCATGATGACAGAAATTGTTCACGAATGCTTCTATAGAGACTGAGATCTACATGACCACATCTCCACCAGCAGCAAACCAAGAAAGACTATGTTTGACAAGATTGATTGTCCGTCCTTCTTGAAAGTCTGTTTCCTCTCACGTCCAATCTCTGTGCCTTTCATTCTTTCTCCAGTGTGTGCATTCCTCTCTATGTTTTACACAGTCCAGAAGTTTTGATAAAAACCAATTCTTCTCCCCCTTTTCTCTCTGTATCAGCGTCTCCCTCTTGCTGCATGGCTAGTCTCTTTCACTCTCTCCATACAAATACCCTCTCATATTACTTAACATGTTTTACTTATTACAAAGTTTGTTAACATTCTTTTTTCCAGGGCCCCTGGCTTTGCTGTTCGCAGCCTCCCGTGGTGTGACCGATGACCATTTCCTGCAGGAGGCTGTCAACAAAAAGGCGGGGCTCTCTGTACAAAGGGCCTTCCCTCAGAACAAGTTCACCAGAGCATTCCTGCTTATGCACCGCTAAACACAGCTAATATGGAAATATACCACAGCAGGATTTCGAGATTTTAACATTCAAAGAAAAAAGTTGCAAATGAGTTTTGGCTCCTAAAAACTTTTTGTTTGTAGACTTTATGTTTGCATTGTCTGCGTGAGCTTTTTTTTTTTCTGAAAGCGTTGTGTCGTCTTTGGCCTGAAAATGCTGTGATCACAGTGTGAAAAGCCAGTGTCTGAAGTGTGTGTGTGTGTGTGTGTCTTTGTACCTGTAACAGGTCATTAGGTGCCTGATGGGTCCAGGCAAAGGATGGAGACGGTATTTGAGTCTGACCTACACAAATCGGTACAGTACGTACACTTGTGAAAATTGTGTAAGACGACAGAGGATAATCAAATTTGTAATATGTTGTCCATCACATAGTGGAGCTTTGAGGACTGATATCTAAAAAAGAAAAAAAAGATCATACATCAGGATAGGGAGTGAGGGGTGAAAGAAACAAAGAAATGAGATTGAAAGAGAATAATGAGGTTGTGGAGAGGTTGAAACAAATAAAAAAAAGGAAGAGTGCGGGTAGAGGGGGAGGTTGTGATAGAGAGTAATGTCTGTTTCAGTGCTTGGCACAGTGAACAGAGATGTAACTGATTACTGTTATCAGTGGACAGGCAGTTACTGTAACACAGATAATGGGAGCCATAATACACTGCCCTGCACTATACTGTCAGACTGATAGACGCAGGGAGGGCGGGGTGGAAGAGAAGGGGAGTGAAGGGGGGAGAAAGAGATGGGAGGCGATACTCCGAAATGAGAAGGGAGACAAAAAGGAGAGGAGACAGAGGAGGAGAGCGATGAAGAGTTTCTAATAATAAAACGGCGGATTCATATATCAGTGTTGTCCTTTGGATTCGGGCTCGAGTCTGCCTACTTGTCTGATCTTTCCTCACATTCCTCCCCATCGGCCCGCTCCATCATCCATATTTTTTTTTTTCCAGCCGCGCGTTCTCATCTTCGGCAATTTATTACCAGTGGCCACATTCCTGTGACACCCATTCGTCTCCCCTCACCTGTTGTCACCCTCCTCGCTCCATTTCGCCCGTTGTCTCTCGGCAATCACCTGTCCCCGCCCCTCCTCAATCAGGCCTCTCTCATCTGTCACATGCCTCTCTATCTTTTTCGTCCTTCTCATCCATTCTCGCTCCGCCATGCTGCGGGGTGCCCTGCCCTCCCGGTCCCTCTTTATTGGGCCGAGCAGAACAGATCACAGCAACGCCGTGGCCGCTGGATAATGACAAAGAGCCGCGGGCGAGCCAAGAACCCGTTAAAGGTAAAGGAAGAAAGAGCGGATGATGTCCTTATTATGGGGGATATTGATGCTCACGCGTTCACACAGACCCAATCGTGCACTAGGGCACATGTACGCACATGGGCAAGGGCAAGCATGCATGCACACAGACACACAGACACACGCACAGAAGAGGTACTGCGATATTTAATGTTCCTGTGTGACTCATGTCTCCTGAAAGCTCATGCCTTGGCTGTAAATCTGTCAACTTTTGCTGCTCTCTGTTTTGTTTAGTGCTCATCTGGGAGCAAGCAAACAGATACACACACACATACGCACACGCACGCACGCATGCACATCCACCGCCTCATAAACTTTTACACTTATTATCATGGAAGTCTCATAAGCAAAGGTGCTGGTGGGTGGAAAGGGGAGCTGTACCGCTCAGTCTGTAATGTACAGTTTCTTTGTCTTGTGCTGTTGTGTTGACAGATAGCATGCAAAGCACTTTTTCATTGGTTGCATCACATTTTATTTTTTTTTTTGCACTGCTCATCATACAGCATAGATGTGTCTTAGGGTTCTTTCGCTCCTACTTTTAATCAAACTGTGGTGCGTTCGGTTCATCTGGAGAGGTGGGAACTTCCAAACTCTGATTTGGACCTGAAAAGTTAAGGTCAAAGTTAAGGTTTCTTTATTAATATTTGTGTTGCAGACAGGAAATTTGGCATTCAAACAACATACAAGAAGAGACATTACAACAGCATGCAGTACATATAACTAAGTATAACTACAAGTGTGAAAGCCCCCCCTATAGGCAGGCAGTGGTTTTGAACTGTGGACATCTCAAGGAAGAAATCATAAAGCAATCCAAAGAGTAAGAAAAAGAGAATGGAGGCAGTGACGTTTATAATGTTACTGCTCATCATCAAGGACAAGGTCCCAGACTGCACCGTCAACCTGGCCAATGAAAGGTCTTTCCGGGTTAAATGATTGCAATTGCAATTTCCAGTGGGTATACTGGGGCACAAACTTGATCTGTCCTTTTCCATTTGATGACAGAATCATTCAATCAGCAGTGAGCGCAAGCTTTATTGATCATGCAGGCTTTATAGACACTGTAAAATAGCTGGAAGCACGCTGTGTGCAAACATGGCTGAGTGTCTATTCTGTGTGAGTTGATAGAGTATGAAGGTCTGCTGCCAATGCACATGGCTCACATTGTTCCCCTGGTGCTGAACCATTATTTTGACCTGAATGCCTTCTGAGGACGTTTGATCGTGACAATGTGACAGTCTTATTTCAGTGGGGGTTCACAGTTAATGTAAGGCTAAATCATTATATTGCATTTGCAGTAGGAGTTGAGTAACCAGTCTCACCCATAAGAATATTTTATTTTTTCAGTAGTTGCATGAAGGGCACCATGTCGTCAGTGTGCTACATGTGCATCTCAGCGGAAATTAGATTATTTATTACATCAAAATCGAACAGAAACTTAGAAAGCTCCGCTTATCATCACAGACCACAATGCTATTTATATGACAGTATCTTACTAAGCACAACTGCAGGAGGCGGGAGTGGTGAAATGAAACTACCAATGCAATTTTACAGGACTGCTTTGTAAGTACTTATTGGAATGTGTTCAGAGACAATGTCACATTGGATGAGGCTGTAGAGGCTGTAAATGGTTACGTAAGATGCCATAAGCCCTGGATAACAAAGGAACTTAAATGAACTACTAATGAGAAGAAAATCGCTTTCTGATCTGGAAACAAAGTAGAATTTAAATAGAGTGACCTCCAGCTCATGTTAAAGAGGTAAACAAAGAGAGGGCTGAGACTGTTTCAGGACAGCAACGTGAGATATGCGTCGACTTTTTCAGCTCTTTCAGCACCAACGAGCCACATCTAATGGGCTGTAATTTAGTGGACATGATCATCAGCTTGAAGCTCATCCATTGGCCTCTCTTCTTCCTAATGAGAGTCAATGACCAGAACATTTGAAAAAAGAATATGCCTAGACTGGCTCTCAACATGGCTCTATCCTCTCACTGCTTCCATTCATCCTCTATCCAGATAAGTACTGAAACACCTGCCCTGGGATTACCTCCAGTACACCGAGGATACAGTCATCCTCAACTATTCCAACTCTGACAGCAGAAATGTTTGATCTCTGGTGTAAGAAGACCATCCTTCATGTCAGTGCTACCAAGACCAAAGATCTCACAGTTGATCTGAGGAAGCATACATCTGCCCCAAATCCACTTATAATTGGCGAGAGAAGCAGGTGGTGGAGTGTAAGTATGTGGGAACTCTCATTCATGAGCGGCTCAGTTTCAGCTGTTGCCGGTTTAAATCCCCAGATCAGCTTGGGGAAACTGAAAAAGGTTCTGGACTAAGGCTCATCCCCTAAGAAACTTAGCCTCGAGCTTCTACGTGTTGAGGAAGGAACTTTGCCCTGGTCTTCTGACATGAGTGAGCTCCAGCACTCCGGCTGACTGGCCACCACAGTGAGTAATGTTGTGTAAAGTTGAACGTTTGCTTGAATGTTTAGTGGGGGTTCACTGAAAAAAACAGATGTGGTCAATCAATATTATCTGGCTAAAATAAATGGCTGTAGCTATAGCTTAGTGCTAGTTCTAAGCTTGCCAACAGTTTTGTCTTTAAAGTTGACTGATATAAAAGCATAAAATATCAAAACCAACTATATCAACTGTGACAATTTCCAATAATTAAGATCATAAGTGGTGGAAATCCCAGGGGTGTAGGTGATGTCATTGCACCCAGGCCTGCAATTAACCCAACGGCAAGCAGATCTGCAACCACAGAGCACGGATCCCATCATGTTTTTTCACCCCTCAAGTTCCTTCATTGAGCACCATTTTTTTGCTAACACAAAGACTTCTCTGATACCCTTCTAGGTGTTGATAGTGTTGGTATATGTGTCATAATATATTTCTGATATCTCTCACATCATTTGACTGTTTTTTTTTTTGGCCTTGTGTCCTTTGTGTTGCCACTCCACCCAGCAAATGTTTGAATAACCTGATGACCGAAGTAATTTCATAATTTATCCTGAATTGGTACAGAGCTGAGAAATCCCTGACTGCTGTCCTTGGTGCTGAAAGTTTTGTTGGCAGTTTGTCTCTTTTACTGCTGTCAAGAGGTGTTGTCTTTGCTCATGAAAATGTTGGATAGCTTATGTTTATTAGCTGTTTATTGTGCAATTCTTGCATCTTGCATCATTCAGTAAAAAACCCAGAGCAGAGACAAGGCCACATGGTACATGACATCCACATTAAATCCCGCCCCATCACTCCCTTCAGTCTCTTGGCCAAACACACCTCACACACCTTATCATACGGCATACACTCTTAATCAATCAATAGTTTAACAGTTAGGTGGCACTAGTTTCAGAAACTGCTCCACATACAGAGGCTCACTACTCTCCACCTTGTGGGATCAGGCTGTGGTGTAGCTTTTCAAGAACTTTGCTCTTTACCCTTATATGCTGTTTCAGTTCTTTGATGACCACGAACCAAAATGTTCATGCATGTGTGGCGCAGGCCAGTACAAAATAGAGTGCAACAGAATTAAACAATGGTGTCTCAAAAACATCGCTACCACCAGAACCTCTAAGAAGGGTAAAGCTGACTGCTCATTTATCACATCTTCTCGGTTATTTACAGAGTGTGAACTGTTAACATCTGAGCAGAGACTTGAATCTTTGACATTTATCGCAAAAAGAGCTCACTTGTTTTGTGGCAGTTTTAGTGAGACTAATGAATAACTTTTAAATGTATTCAATACAGCTATTACACAAGCTATTAACCTTTATAATTGTTGTGTTATTTCATTATATTCTTTGCTTGTCTGCTGCTTGTTGTTGTTGTTATTGCTCACTGCTCTCTTTCTCATGTTGTTTACAAATGTGGCTATCCAGAGGTTTCTGTTAATTGAATAGACTTGGACCCTAATTAAAACCCCACAGAAATGGAAAATGCCTTATGGATGCAAAATAATGGGGGAAAGAGAGACATGACATAAACATTTTTAGATATTTTATGTCTTTTTAGACTTTCCACTGTGATGTTAGTAAGTTCTGCATGTTTTTGTCATGTAGGCTATGTGAATTGCTGCAACAACCAAATTTCCCCTCGGGGATAAATAAAGTTCTTTCTATCTCTTTCATATGAACGCAGATTTGTGATTTCTTACTTTTGTGTTCTGTTGGTATAAAAAACTTTGCATAAGAGTGAAAAAAAATGGATACAGCCTGTACGAATGAAACTTTTTAGCATGATTCAAAATAAACCATGATTCAAAATGAGAGCACACAGCATCATTATGTTAACGTGCACACAACATCCCAACTACTGGCCACACTCAGGTTAAGATTTTATTTTGCTCAGTTTACTTGTGCTTTTGATGCTCGGTGATTGAACATCCCTGTTGCCATGAATAAAGCAATTAACTTAAGATTTCTGTACACCTGTGGCGTCCCGCCCACAGATAAAGCCGTCTGGCAGTAAAAAAAGATACGGCTGCCAGCTGCCCTCTTTGACAGAGCAGTGGGTCACTTCTAATGCAGGGCAAAGAAATGCCAATCCCAACGTAGGAGTGACATTTTAAATATAGTGTTAAATATTGGTTTTTAAATTTATTTACATCAAAATATCTCCATAATGCTGTGTGAGGTTTAGTTTGTGCAGGAAGCCAAAGCAAAAGTGAAAGGAGCAAGATGTTTATATGCCATGAAGCAAGTCACACACGTGTTTCTAAGAATCAAAGTATGAGCTTAACCGGGTTATACTTAACCGAGTTATGATGTTTACATGTGTCCACCCAAATCCGAGTTATTTAAGCAACCTGAATAAGAACAGAGCTCCCTGTGCATTTGAACATAAACAGTGTTACCCACCACCACCACCACCGCCGCCGCCGCCGCTCCGTGGACTGTGCCCACGTAATCAAAGAAGGTCATGGCACACAAATGGAAGGAGGGGGCACCAGAGCCCTGGCTGGCAGCTCATCAGTTCACTCGCCTGGCAGCCATCCCAGCTTGTTAGAGGCACTACAAAAGATCAGCCACAACCACACTACTAGGAACACACAGATAACACCCCCAACCCTCTGATTACTTTCTGTTTTCTATAGGGGCTGGTTGAGATGGACCTCCTTCTATTATCATCCTCACCTTCAGGCTTCTCTAATCTGGAACAAGTGAATATTCAGCGCTGGATTACCATAACTTTGTCCTCCTCACCCTCCTACATCCAGATTTGCTTGTTATTCCTGTGTTTGTAGTTCTGTGTCCATATAGAGGCATGTATTTAGAGAGAATGGTTGTATGCATAAACGTGGAACAGGGCTCGCCCCTGTATTTTCAGCGCTGTATGTTTCCTCTTTGCCACTTCTATTTTATGGTTGTTCATCTATCTTATATTTGGCTTTAAAAGTTTTAAGCTTAAATCCAGTGGCCCATATTTTCTTTTCTTTTTCTATTGTTTTTTTATTTTTTTTTTTTAGGGCTCTGTTCACTCAATTTTGTTTTTGTTTATTGTCATTTACCCAAAGCCATTTTTTTTTTTTTTTTTTTAATTTTGGTGTCCAGCCAAGTTGATCTGTGAATTTGCAAGCTGCTGCAGTGATACTCACCACTGTTGTGAAATGTTCTTCTGCTTTACTTCCATTTCTGTTGGGGCATTCAACTGATGGAAGAACCCTAACCCTAAGCTAACACAAAATGCTACCCACAGGAATTGAACTACTGGATGTACAGAGGTGAAAATAGCATTGAACATCTTGTCTCGGTCTGGGTAGTTTAGAAAAAGGATATTTTGCCCAAAGCATTGGAGTATTCCTTTAAAACATGGAGCAACAACTATATTTTGTTCTAATGTGAACGATGCCTGAGTGTCCCTCTGTTCCAAAGTTGTAAAGACTTTCTGGAAGGTGTCAGTGCTACATTCATAACCCTGTTTGTGTTTATCTTACGTTGCATTTGCAGGCCAAAGATGTGTATGTGAAGACTGTGTTTTGTGTGCATGCCTGCACCAAATCTATGCGTTTACCTCTAAATGTCCCCAGAAAAGTAGGAAACCCAGAAAAGTAATCACTTGCAAGAACTTTTCAGACCTCGTTAGGGGTGATAGTAAGAATTCTAATTAGATTTATCTGAGTGATAAGGTGAGGATTAAGGCTAAGGATGGAATAGTGAGGTTTAATGACGCTTGATGTGTCTATAGGAAGAACTCTTGTTGATAAAATTTCCTAACAAGCTTCACAAAGCAAGGAAGTCTGTGTGTCTGTGTACAGTGTGTGTGTGTATGTGTGTGTGTATACAGCTCTGATTCACTTTGCTCCGTGTGTGTGTGTGCCAAGAAGTCTCTGCTGTCTTTTTGTCCAGGGTTGACCTCGCTGAGCATTTGTTTCCCACACGTTTGAGAAAACGTACACTCAGCAGACTCGGTCTAAATTGATAAGAGAGCAGAGGAGAGGTTTACTAAATTTGTAAAAGTAAACACAGCAATCATTTTTTTATGTATCACTTCAAGCCCAAATGAGCTGGGACTGCAGATGATCATTAGGTTCTACTCAATTGTAGCTTGTGGATTCTGACAGCACACTCGACAAAACAAGCAGTGCAGTGATTGGTAAGTACACAACCCTGTGCTCCTGAGCGCAGCATTTCAAATCTGTTTGGCTCAGAGTTTGAGGATTTTAATTGGCTCTCACAACTTTGTCACGCTACCTCCCCTTGGCTGCAAATTCTCCTTCGAAATCACTTTCTGCCTTTGCCAGTGGATGCTATTGACATGCAAAATTGCTCATAGAAAAGGAGAGAGAAAGGAGAACAGGGCTGTTGTGGGGGGGGTTGAAGCGTGATTGGGTTTGGATTGGGAGGCTCTCTTTCTTGTTAAGTGTTGATGACCCTCCAGTGAGTCTTGGTTCATAATTGATGAGCGTGTTAATGTGTAGTTTTATTCCTGCACGTCCACTTCGTCAACTACAAGAGTCAGACTTATTACATTTAAACCTCCCCAAATACCAACCTTAAAATTACATAATTCACTTCAATTCAATTCAGTTCAATCTCGATTTTCAATTTAATTTGGTTTGGTTCGGTTCAGCTAAATCCAGTTCAATTCATTTCCATACCATTCCATCCCATAAGGGAGATTTGGCATGTATGCTGGGTTTACAATAAAAACATACATCAAATACATAATCCTAGAACACAATACACAATAATAACTGACAGGATAAAATAGATAAATCACCACAGCGTTTACCATAGGGACAATCATCAGCTGAAAAGCACAGACAAAGACTCAGCGGAGTGCAAGAAAAAGTTGCTCATCAGTGCAAAATGCGTGGTTCTTATGCAAGCGTAAGACAGTGCATCATTTCATGTGCAAATCAAGCAATTTAATTGCAGGGCAGATAAAGAACAATAATTGCAGTTGAGTGCACCATTAATACGAGATGGATTATTGAATATTTATTTAGACATTACACTTCAGCCCTCACACGAGTATACACACGCGCGTGCACACACGCACACGGACATGCACACATACTGATACAGGTCAATACAGCTATCAAACGAGGGGATCAGCTCAATCAGAGACAGCCTGAGGATGTATGTGCTGACAGGAGCACTTATAGCTCATCATTCAGTCTCAGCTCCTCTGCTCACCCTGAAAGAGCCACACACACCACCCGCCAGCACAGCCAACATCCAGCTATAACCAGGTTTTAATTACACAAAGTGGAGATATAGGAGATTTCTCATAAAAGACGTCTGCAGTTACAATAACTACACAATATATAAAGCAGGTCAAAGCTATGAACATGTAAGTAATGCATTGGCATGTCAGTAGCCTTGACTCCATTGAATAACACTAAGGCTAAGCTGGATTTATCATGAACAAATGCATCTAGGAGGATCTTCACATTTGCAGTCACACTGCTTTTCTATGCTCTTGTTGAGAATATATAGGGGGCATGTATGCACAAGGTCACAATGTTTTGCAAGCAGCTCCACTAGATCCTCACGCTAATCAATTGGAAACAAAACATTTTGTAGCCAGCTATCAAAGGCTTGAATGCAATCTCGCTCCCTTTGTTCTTGGAGCCTTGACTTTTGGCTCACCTGTCCTACTTGAGAGCTCTTGTTTCGTAACCGATGATACATGTAGACATTTTCTCTTAAGATGATGTTTTTGTCTGACATTCGCCCTGCATTAGTATTTCACTTTGCCTCATTATTCCGTCTGAAATGTTTGTAATGGTGCCAAAACAGAAGCATTGTTCAAGTTGAATTCAGCCAAGATTGGATCATCCCTACTTAATTACGCATTCTGAGCCACTGGACAATCTTGAATACCTCTCCTTATGGGTTTATTAGGGGTGAAAAAAAAATGATTCTCTTAAGTATCACAATACTTTTCTTTAAGATTTTTCAATTGAATTGCCATCCAAATATTGTGATAGTATATTTATCAGCAGGGACAGCGAAGTGCAGCAGTTGACTTCAAAAAGTATATATTTTTAATTCATTTGATTGTACATGTACAATTTATTTACCATTTTTATATGCAGCATAGCAATGATGCTGCTGAAATAAAACTCAACAAGACTGACTGATGACATGTGATGTGCATTGTTTTTGGAATTATGATTCACAATATGATTCACAATATACAGCCTCTAGCCTCTGTGTGATTTTCTCATGGTCTAAATCAAACAAAAATTTAAAAAATCACAATATCAAATCACAACACTTGTAAAACCGCAATACTTAAGAATCGCAATACAAATCGAGTATTGTTATAGTATCGAATCGGGAGATCGGCATATCGTCCCAGCCCTAGGGTTTACCCAGCCTGTTGTTGATAAAAATCCAAATTTCTAATCCCAAGCATGAGACTTTGAAATGCTTACAAATTTGAATAAAAGGGGGAATATCTAACTGAATAATCATGTACAAGTCATGCGCCTTATTTTCATTTAAAGAGCATAAACCAATCTACTTCAATTCCTAGATGCTACGAAGCCATAAAGAGCAATAAAAAACCTGAAAAAACGACCTGAAGTGTTGCATTTGCTTCGCTGGGTACAGAGAGAGCTTTAGTGCTTTGTGCTGCCCTACTTTATAACCTTTTGTTCTGTTGTTACCTAAACCTTAAATGAAAAATATTTTGAGGGCTGAGGTCATATATTAGATTCATCATCACAGACAGCTGCCG
>OMLF01056965.1:42844-52889 GCA_900302615.1 Holocentrus rufus | reverse complement strand
ATCAAGAAGGCAAAAACTGGGAAAATAAAATAAAGTTAAAAATAAATGGGAATATCCTTGAAGGACAATCTTTTGTTACATATGAAGTCCAAACAGCATAAACACCATCAAACTTTTTCTACGTCATAAACATTAGGCTTGTGGACAGCCTATTTCAAAAACTGTTTATGCATGGCACTTAATTGACCATATTATGAAATACAATGAGTAATCAATAACTAATTACTTTGCATAGACATATAATCTTTAATCTACACAGATTACATAATTGGAGTAATTCAGCCAGCACTGTGACTGTAGACAATGTTGGCTGACTTAATGAAGCATGCACAGAGGTACAGTAAAAATAATAAAAGTGTAGAATGTATTAAACAAACACAGGCGGACCCTTCTTCTCTAGTTTGTGCCTGTGTGTTTGTATGTTGGCCACTGTGTTTCCATTTACTCAGTCCAGCCATGTTGTAAAGTGTCTGTCTGGGTCAAATGTTGAGGATCAACTCAGTGCATTTTGAAGTCTTAATAAATAGTTATGCGGGCAGTTAGAATAAAGTCATGATGGGACGCTGGCGGCTTTTCAGATTTGGGTGAAAGGCTTCAGGCTTCAGTGAGGAATCCACCGTTGCTCCCGGGCAGAGGAGGGCACAGAAGAACGAGAACAGGACAGGGAGGCGTAGTTTAATGCTACATTCATATCATAAGGTATTTACCGTGACCATCTTCCCACTTGTAAATAGTGCTCACATCAACATCCAACTCATAATTACAACTAGGAATCTGATATTTTTATGAAAGCTTTGATATATCTGAGTAAGAGGTAAATGATGTGGAAGTATCTGGAAAATGGCAACCGTTAACTAAATCCAATTTAATGCTACTTTTGTTGTTGATGTTTTTAGCCAGCAAGCCAACTCTGCCTGTCATAAATATGAGCATTTTTTGTTAAATTAGCAGTTTTATAATGCTGCTTTTTGATACAGACTTGAAGAATTGGAACGTTAGATTAGTTAACTGTCCGGTTTACTTTTACTTTCCAGTTGAAGGGAAACTTTCAAACCTCCACCTTCGTTCTTATATGAGGTGAATAAGGAATAATGCAGGACAAGGCGGTTGATTTGTGGCCCTGCTCCTGCTCTTCCCCGTCCAGCAAACCCAGGAGTCGATCCCAAAAGGAATCGATTCTTCAGTTCTAGGCATTGAAATTTGAGTCAGTTCCAGACATTGTAATTGATGTATGATGAAGATAACCACAATTACAAACCTGCTGTATGAATATAAATTAAAAAGCCCCCTCCCTCTCTGAAACCAAGAGTCAGTGACTCAAACTTTGTCTAAGGTATCTCTTTATACAAAGCTGAATTACCATCCACATTGAGACTGAAACCTTCAGATTTGCATATCTGAATATCTTACATTAACAGAAGAAATAAAAAATGAGCTTTTCTTCTAATATTATTGCTGTTGTGATTTTATTTTTTTCTTATGTGTTTCTCTGTACAAGCCCTCTGGCAGAGAACGTGAAGAGCGGATAAATTTATTACCTTAATTCATTTTTAAGAGCAACGGTCTATATATCTTGTCATTCATCACATGAATCATAAGCGTTTATAATGTACTTTATGCACTACTTATTTTACAAGGGTGGCAGATAGACAGGCAGATGGACCCAAATGCCGAGGTGCAAACTGAAGCAAGAACATGCTTCAAAAAACTTTACTGGTAAGTAAGAATTCAAAATACAAATAACAGATCTAGTTGAGGCAGACAAACTGACAAAGACTGAGCTGAGAGCTGGACTTAAATACAAACTGAACTAATCAGGGAATAGGGACCAGGTGGCTGGGCAGGAGCAAAGGCAGGGAGATGATAGGCTGAAAGAGGACTGGTGAACAGCGCTGATGAGTCTGATGCAGGGCAGGTGTGTGGGGAGGAAGCAGGCTGGGCAGGGCAACGGGGTCAGGGGAGGGACACACAGAGCAACCAGAGAAAAACAAATGCAGGAAAGAAAAGACAACAGTCCAAAACCACAACAGAAAGCATCAAGTCCAGACAGGATTGTGACAACAAGATCTGCTTGCAGCCTCTATGTTTTATGTTTTAGAGGACACTTAACAAGGTCTTGCAAGCATGCATAAGAAACTTTTATTTTGTAACAGCCATTTCACTGTAGTCTGAGTGTTTAGAAAAGTGCCTTACAAATTAAGCTAAGACTGCTGGCAATCTGCCATGCATACTTTTTAAAAAAGTATATCTATAACGGTTATGTGTATCTTATCCACAATCCCTCTCCCTATTCTGGAAAGTTCTTGAAGACATATAAGAGTACTGATACCTACAACTTCAGGATGAGTTCATAATCCTCAAGTTTAACATAAAGTTTAACAAGTTTCCGGTCTGGAGATGAAAAATCTGTTTCTGATCAAAGGAAAGGTTGTGGGAAATTGAAGGAGGTTTTGACATTTCTGAAAAGCTCCACTAAATGTAACATTTTGAAAATGTATCGTTTTCACAGCATGAACATTGTAAGAATGTAACATTTTGAAAATGTAGCACTTTGCTATGTTAGTTTACGTTAAATTTCCGTTTTTATTTTTAGCCCTGGCTGACTTAACCTTCCTGTAATAAAGTGCTCACTGCACAGTCTAGAGTGCTGTGAGAGTCCAGTGGTCTCTCTTAATGGCAGTAAGCCACTTATTTCTTCTCTCTGGGTTTTTTTGGGACGTTAGATTGCTTGCGACTTCCCCTTGGTGCTGTTACAGCCCACAGCACAGAGTACAGAAGGCATCCTGATCGCTGCCGTGGTCCGCACTACAGCAGGTCCTAAATATGGCACCGTGTACACAAAGTGACGTCATATGAAACCCACAGATAGCTATGAATTGTGCAAATTCTTTCAAGCCTTATAAAAAGAATTGTAACCTTCTGGGTAAGTGTGTCCTGAAGTGGCTTGTACTTTTCAAGAACATTCGGATGACAAGAGAAAACCTTTTAACTCCAACACATTAATAGGATCACTGTTCCTTTACTCTAACCTCCATGAAAGGGAGAGCTCAGGTGTTTGGCAAGCCTTTATTTTGGAGCATTTTTTGTTTTATTTGATAGATTACAGCTGAGCGAGAGAGAGACAGAACGATGGGAGACAAAGAGTAATGACAAGCAACAAAGGTCCCAGACCAAATTGAAACCGTGGACATCATAGGTACATGGTGGCACACTGCTTGGCCAGTTGAGCCAGGCCACGAAGCCTTTTTTTCAACATTTTTACTCTTGTAGACGAAAACCACTTGTCCTTGTGTTGCCATTTATGAGACTTTAAACAACCTCTGCTGTCACAGTGCACTAGTATCTGTTGTAGACAGAAGACGTTTTTTTCCTGCTTACAGTAAACATGCAAATTCCCCTGTTAGCGTGTAGAACAAAGTATGCACTGGGAAGAAATATAAAGTGCACAAATAGCATTTTCTGCCTCTCTCACAAACAGTTGTCCTTAAGAGACAGACTGTATTTTGTGGGATTTGAAAAATACTATATATGCTCTTAACATGCAAGCAGAGGCGGTCAACAAACATTTCCCTCCTCTCTTCTATCTGAACATAGAGTCAAACACAGCCCCTTTTAACGAGGAGTATAAACAGTATAAAAATGGTCTCATTATATTTTTAAAAAATTCAAGGTGTGTGTGTGTGAGACAGAGAGGGAAAGAGAGAGAGGCAGGCGAAGTAATTGAGAATTGAGAAAGAAAAAAATCACAGTTGCGCAGAGGCAAGATGGCATTTACAATGCATGGTTGTTTTGCTGTTAGCATGCCATTACTGTGGAAAGCAAAATGACTGCATTGTCCCATCAATTGTGAGTAAATGACAGTCAGAGAAGGAGTGTCACCTTTAGATTGAGCAAGGAACAATACCTGTAATGGCTCATTGTGTCCTTGACAAACACAATGAGCCCATCTTTTCATACTGTTTTTGCCTGTCGGTAATGGTTAATGTGCTTGTTAAATATTCAGCTAATTAGATGAGGAGCCTCCTGTCTGGCACAAGGTGGCATTTCAAATGCCATTAAAAAATTCCTCAAAGTCTAACGGCATTTATCTCATGCCCATTCCTTAACTGCACTTGTATTTTAGATTGGGTTAGATTAGATCAAATGAAACTTTTCCATATTGTGAAACTGGGTCTTTGCAGCAATAAGGAGTAATAGGATGCATTAATGAAGAATGGGAAGTAGATAAAAGAGCAAATGTGGGGTTGCATACATAGAGATAATTGACAATCCAAAACCTTAGACATATTAGGAAGAAAAGTATGGATGGAAATGTGAAAAACTTACGGTTTGAGGCATTCACAAGAAATATAGCGGAATGCTGCAAGCACTGACTAATCTGCATATTCATCTTTTAGAAGCTATGTAGAATACTTGATTCTGATTGGTCGATTAAGGCATTCTGTGCTCAGTTATTTCTGAATAATTGTAAAGCTGTGACCTCATCGCTGTACCTGTTTGCTCCAAATTGATGCACTTCACCAAATCCTTACTGCTGTTTTGTAGAGTGATGTTCGCAAACTAGCTACGTATTTGATTTTTCTGATTTGATTCATTTCAAACATGTGACAAATAAGGAAAAAATAAATAAGTAAATAGCCAGTAAAAATGAACAGTAAATATATGCCTTCTCAGTAAACATACATAAATAAATAAGTATCACATGTCCAAAAAGGTGTAGGAAGAAGTTTACACTTAGTATACACTCCTACCCCTATTCTGTACATAAATAGTGAGCTTACGGCTGATCAAACACACACTTGAATAATTACTTTAGAATTTATCTTGTTTTATTTATATATTTAGCTGTGTTAATCAATTGTAATTTAAATATTTCTCTTCATATTTACCTTATTTATATATAATCATCTTGTAGGTGCCCATCCAGCATGTCCTAATACTTACAGAGAAAAAAACAAAAACCAAAAAAAGACAACCAGTGCCAACAACACCAACATCATACAGAAAATAATTTTACATTTCGGCATGAAGGCCCACAGGTGGACACTGGGGTGGTACTGGGCTGCGTGAAAGCAGCAGCAGCAGCAGCTTATGAAGCAGCAGAGAATGAGCAGGTGAGTTTGACAGCTTAAATAGACCGTCCAAATTGTGATGGCAGTAGGCAAGCTCTGCTGACACATCAGCTGAGCCAGAGAGCAGCACCACCGAAGAAGCTCGCAGGCTTCACTTCTTATCAACATGGGTTAAGGTCAGGTTCGGGTCAGAGCAAAGTTTTGGACATCGTTATAAGAATATCAAAACTTAACTCACAGCTGGAGTTGAAAGCGAGGTTCATCCACCGTGTCAAACTACTGCCAATTTGAGTCGCATGAGGCTTGTCTTGAAGAAAATGGTATATGGTGCATTATTTTTTCTTAAATGTAAGTACAAATTTGTTATTAGAACACCCTGCTCTGCCATCACAAGCAAGACTCAAATGACACCACAAGGGAACCGGATATTTTTATGCTCAAAGTTTGTTTCATTAAACCCCAGCCTGTTATTTTTTAAGTGGATCATCAGACAGAGAGTTAGCAGACACATCACCCATCTGTGGTTTCACATACTTTACATGCTAAAACAATAAGGCTTCCAAAAAGGCAGTAATCCAAGCAACATTATGCAGCCATCTGAACAGCCTTTATTCGGTAAGAAGGCTCTGTGAGGACTCTTGAGGGTAATGTGTTCTAAAAGAAACTTTTTCCTTTTCTTTCTTTTTTTTTCTTTTTTTTTCTTTTCCACCAACTTGTCGTCAGCAGGATTAATAACAATCCAATCTTGATAGTGGAGCTCATTATTTGAGTGCTTGAAGAATTGCAGCAAGTCACCAGACGATGTCACACAACCGGCCCATCTATCTACCTGCAAATGAATAAATAAATAAATAAATATACAATATTTGTATTCGTGCTTAAGTAATATTGTGACAATAGAGTGTGTAATACATTATTTCTGTCACAGTATTTTCTCAATTTTATTGAAGCGATATTTTCTGCATTCTTTCTGTGCACCTACCTTTTCCCCTCTCGAGCTCATTTGAAATATAATTTGTTTTACCACATTAACTGCACCTCTTGAGTTAACTAGTGATGCTGGGCTTATTGATGGCAGCTACAAGCAAAGCTTTCAGCATCATATCGCCCCCCAAAAAACAAGTACCATTTAATAGCAATAAATCATGTTTTTATTTATTTATTTATCTGCAAGTAATAGCCCATATAAAACATTGTTGTTGTTATAAAGCAATAGTTTATACACTCATTTTCTGCAATAATGGATTACAAATTATTTTTATTGTTCAGGAGTAAGAATTGTATGGGATAAAATGACAGAAGATGAAAACTGCTTTTGGAAGTTACTACCAAAGTTTTTACCTGTGTGAACCAAAGTTTTGTTTATGTCAGTGCTGGTTCTGTTTAATCTTTGTGCTACATATTCATATTTGTTAGCGGTGGGTTGCTGGCATTGCTCCACCCAGTGGCACCAGCCGCCTCAGGCTTACAGCAGGATGCGTTCCTTTTTCCTGCAATATTATTACTTCAACAAGTTTCCTGTTTAGGTTGCGCTCATTTTTTAAGCCACTGCAATGTCTTTCAGAAGCTGACATTTCTGTCTATGAATCACTATGATTTTTAAGTCCTGTGGTGCTTTTTCCATTAGCTGAGTTCATCTACATACGGTTAATAAATTTCCTTCCCCGCTGCACCCTGACTCCTGGAAACAATTTGACATTCAACAGAGGCAGGTCTTTTTTTTTCTCTTAAAGGAGGATAGAGGATCATTGGATTTTTTTTCCCCCCGCTTCTCATCTATTTTCACAAGTTAGGTTACATAAACACAGCAGACACAGCAGTGAGTTATATATTTTAATATTAAGACATATAGTCCCTCGCTTCCAGGGCTTTTTATCTTGTTCCAATGTTTGCCTGATGTATAAGATGACTCACGGTCTTGTCTCAACAGCTCTCAAGTAGTTTCTCAAACCAAACGAAGCCAGAAACCAAACAACCTGGTCCGCCTTGAGACGGGGGCTGCTCTGTCCGGCCCCAGTCTAACACATTCGGACAGAAAGCCATCTCCCTTAAAGCATCATACTTCTGAAGCCCTCTAACAGCCAGTATGAGCGACTGTAGCCTCTTCTACTACTCAATGGCTGAAAACCTCCTCTGCCCACATTAGAAACAAAATAAAAGAAGTCAGCAAATTTATTGGTTGCAATTGGTTTATGTGGTCAGGACTGTGAATGAAATACTGTGAGCTTTTATATCATGAACTGTTGATTGCTTATTTGTAGCATTCTATCGTATATTTACATGAATGGCATTTCCGCTTTACAGGTTATATAGTATATTAAAATTATAATGTAATGCACATCATCAGTCAATGTGCTTTATATTATTGTATTTATTGTGCTCTGTATTGTTGTATTTTAATTTACTGATGGCCTCTGCCCACACACTATAGATACACATCAGCCTCTGGCATCTTCTGGTGCAACATTTTATATTGTGTGCTGCCTTTTTCAAATAAACAAATAAAGTAAAGAGTAAATATAGATCATATTTCATTTGTCAGATGCAACACGTACTTTGCTAGAGATTGAACACGTGCATGTGCAGGAATGCATCTCACACACACACACACACAAAACACTAACTTGAAAATTTGTCCTTCCTTGCCCAATCTGCTCAGCAGCTTTCAAATTTTGGCTATTCATCCCTTTCTCCTAAGTCCCATGTCTTTTCTTCTTTTCTTTCCTTTCTTTTCATAGACAGAAAGTCATCTGCCAGAGTGAAGTCATCTGTATAGGAGACTGCTGGCTAACAATTGATGTGCCAATCCTGTCTAGACAGCAGCACTTCATCCAATTATGCTGGAAATACAAACATGATCACAACAACAATGGCAGGATTACCAACACCATGAAGAAAAGAAGAGGAAGAGGGGGAAGACAAGTGACAAGGATGAAATTGACAAAGGAAGACAGACAGGGACAAGCGGAGACTGTAGAGGATGTGATGGTATCAATTGTGAGAGATTTAGATTTTATTTAGAGAAGAAAAAAAACAAATAAACGCAGCCTCCCGCAATGACGCCATTGAGTGGGCATCAGAGCGACGTGGGCATGAGATTGAGTTCATGTGCGCTGCAAAAGAAATGTCAATATGAAGACAATGCCAGATGACAGAATCAAACCCCAGGATGCAGTAGTATTGTTCACATGCATAACCATATTTGACTTGACCAAATTTAACGCTCAAAGGATGTAAATGTAAATACTGATTCCCTTCTATGGGCTTTGTTTATATAGTGCTTTACTGCACAGAAGACATTTTGCACACCATTTTTCTCCCTTAGCTTTAAATACAGGCGCTGACATTGTATCAGATTAGGGGAAAAAAAAAACAACAGTTTTGTCTTTTATCTTTGGTTGTTTTTGGGCTGATTTTGCCATAATGAACTTGTATTAGATTACAATCTGATTTAGACCAGGCAGACAACCAATTGATTATATCTAGCCCATTTCATTCAATTAGGCCTGCTCTTATGGCTAAATGATTTATCCCCCCATCCCCTAAACAGTTCAAAGTCAATTGGCTTGTAATTTTTTTTTTCTGCCTACTGAGATGTGGGGGAAGAAGTAGCACTCGAGCCTCACGATACTGTACACTGCTGCCATTCAGTGATCAAGTCAGCATGATACCGTTTCCACCCTTAGACCTGGATTGTCACCATCACAGCTGACAATACCCAGATTTGTACAGAAACATATATCCATAAAGAACCAGTCAAAGCATTAAAGTGAGAGAATGGTAAATGGGCTGCATTTCTATAGCGCTTTTCTAGTCTACCGACCACTCAAAGCACTTAACAATGTTTGCTTCACATTCACTCATTCACACACGCGCACATTCACACACTAATGGCGGAGGCTGCCATGTAAGGCGCCAACCAGCTGGTCAGGAGCAGTTGGGGGTTCAGTGTCTTGCTCAAGGACACTTTGACACGCTCAGTGGAGGACCCAGGGATTGAACCAGGAACCCTCTGGTTTATTATAAGGTACTCGGTAGAAACTTCCACCAATCTGAACACTTCTCCAAATTGCAAAACTACAGTCTCTGAATCAGTTTATACTGTGATTCTGTTGTCTTTTGTCCTTGATTTTCTAAATAGCGTGTGAACTCAATGCTGTTTATCAGCCAACGTGTCAGTCCCAGATGTTGATTCTTACCACTGAAATATCATAGCCTGATCACCACCAAAATTTCAGCAACTTATCCTGATCTGTGCACCTAATTCCAAAATAGACGGGTGAAACAAGCCCCTTCCAACTTCATTAACAGGGAGGTACATAATCTGTGTACACAGTCGCCACAAGCAAAATTTGCATGTAATTCTCTGGATTTCTGTACTCTGTATTCTTTTCTCTCACACTAGCAAGGAAAGGCCAGACAGCATTTAATTATTTCTATCTTTTTATTCCAAGTTATCTACCTATTTCTGCTGCCTTTTACATCCATTTAATAATTCAAACCCTTTTTGACTTATGGTAGGAATCATAAAATCTTGAGTTCTCATTTGACATTCTGTGATGCAATTAAAGTCTTTAGAGTGCTGAGGCCGAACTGAAATTGGAGGATGCAGCATGTGATGTCAAGCAGTTGTGTAAAGGTTTTATTTGGTGTGGAGGAAATAAAAAATGCTGACTTATCGTCTGATGACCAGCTCCATAAATAGGCATCTGCCAGACAGTTAAAAATGATATGTGGAAAGCTCAGCCTCTTTTAAAAGGCTTGGACAAGTTCAAACCAGATTGCACTTCTATTGCTTAGATGTGTGAATGTCAGGAGCAGTGTGTGTGTGTGTGTGTGTGTGTGTGTGTGTGTGTTTCAATTTCTTCATCCACAGCCTTATTTACTTAGCCTTTCTGGACCCTAGCCTGTTGACCAGCAGCTTGTGAGACAATACTGCCCTCCACTTCTCTCTCTGTTTGGCTCAAAGTGTA
>OMLF01056965.1:0-15434 GCA_900302615.1 Holocentrus rufus | reverse complement strand
GCCATTCTTTCACTGTGTAAATATTAGCTGCGGAAGCATTTCCAAATATCCATCAGATCGGTCGCCTTCGTCCGTGTGCAGGACGCTATGCATGCAAGTAGGCACGCACCGACCCACCCACCCACACACATACACACACATGCTCACACACGCACACACACACCCTCACAGTGACTCAGACATAAGGGGGACTTGTACCCTTTCTTCTATCCCTTTAGGAAGGGATTGCAGGCAGCAGTTCCTATTTATCAGACTGCCAGCCATCTGAAATCAAATTTCCCCTGAAGACACCATGAAATTACAGATATTTTCTCTCCCAGTCCACCTCCCTGCCAAAGCCCACAGGATAAATATCACAACTCTAAGCCTTTCAAGCTGCTATAAGCTGGCACGCTGATGACATTTTGACCAGGCCTGTGTTTCTCCCCAAAGCCTCACTCTAAGTCACACACACACACACACATCCACACGCACACATCCATACGCACACATACAATCACACACTGTGCCCTGAGTTTCTCCCCTCTCTGTCTCCCTCTAGCCCCTCTCTTAGTGACAGGCTTAGCAGTGCAGTGATCCATGGTACTAGCCGCCTGTTTATCCAGGCTAAGTGCTCTTTGCTGCGCCACTCCACTTTTCTCTGTTGTCTCAGACCTGTTTGATTGATAAATATTGCAGCCGGCAGCCAGAGCCAGCCTCTGACCTTAAGATAATGGAAATAGTTTGGGAAGTGTGGGACAAAAGGCTAACCACTGCAATCTCCTCGTCACCATGTTCAGTATGATTCGGGATGGATGTGGCAGGTAAGATGGATGGAATTAGGGTAAGTCACTGTTCAGCCCGGTCTATGCAGTGTGTGTAAATGGCTGAAATGTTCACAGTAAAGTGATAGTGATTTACCGAGGAACCAAATGAATTGTGTGTGTGTGTGTGTGTATGTGTGTGTGTGTGTGTCCTCTGAGGAGAGTTTTGCAAGATGTGAGTCCTCCAATTCCACTGTCGTGATTGTCAAAGCATATTGAGATTTCCCGACCGACCAATCATGAGCCAGTTTCACTGTCCTGATCAAACAAGTGTTCTTGGAGGCATGCATGACTGGAATGAGCGAAACTACTGACTTTAAAAACTCCACCTGTTGACACCAAAGTGCTGTGGCAACTCAGAGAATCACTGAAACTTACTATTTAAATTATGCATTGACTTGAGACAGAGAATCACCCAGCTACTTCCTGGCACGTGGATGCGCAGCACACAGCCTCAGATTGGTTGATGCAAGTATGACTCCTACCATAATGTCTGGTGTAAGACCGCATTTTGTATTTCAACAGCTCGAGAGGCTCTGGGCTGCCTAAATAGTGCATGACATAATTCCACTAAAGCCCTGTGCATGCCAAATGTGTTAAACACAAGCAAATGCACAGGGCCTCATTCTCATACTGAAATTATGATCTAGCACAGGCTATAATCTAAGAGCAGCCTGTTTTCTGGCTGTATTTAAATGCATCAAGTAACACTGCTATTAATTGTGCTCCAGCTCAGGTCTTATTTGGATGAAGCTGTATGCATTTACAAATAGAAAACCTGCCTGCAGAAAAAAAGTATGAAAAGGTGTTACTTCATGGAAAAGAGATAGTAGGAAGTAGTAATTATAGTTATCCATAATGTTTGAGTGTTCATAGATGTCAAAAGCCAAAAGTAAATGAAGCAAGATGTATACATGTCATAACTCATTTGATATTGGACTAAACCAGGAATCTTAATCTTTTCATCAATTCTCTTAACAGTTGTTACAGTTACATAATGATCATGCAAAACCAGTGTATTTGGGTAGATAGAGTAAGAACAGAATTGTGTGCAAGAAGAACATGTTATATTTTAATAAAGGCACATGAAGAACCTGAGTAGGAGAGAAGCAGACAAAAGCATCTGCTCACAGGTGAGCTAGTCTCAACAGTGAAAGAATAAATATTCAATTTATAGCAAGATAGGGGGAGCAATGTGCTTGTGTGCTTTAGACTCATAATAGGCAAGGACGACGTGCTCATTGTGACAGGAGTTCTTGGAATAGTTCAGATATTGATCATATTGCTATCCCAAGGCCATCAACTAGATTATTAAAGAGAAAGCTGCTAATACTTACATACATGATCACCTTGTGGATTCATCAGTTTTATAGTTTAATGTCCTTGCCTGTTCAGATGTATTATAGAAACAGAAAGTTCCTCCTTGACACTGGTACATCTGAAGCTTCTCCTCCGCATGACATATTGGACTGCTACCCAAAGCTTGATTGGCTTTCACTTCACAGGCCGCTGCTGCAACTGTGATTAGCTTCCTGAGATCTGTGTTGAGCCGGAAGGAGAATGTTGTGTCTGCGGTGACAGACATCGGCCCCCTGCTGATTTCCTCCGAGGCGCCTTCCTGGAATATCCAGCACCATCCAAACTACAGCCTGCCATCCAGAAGGAAAAGACACCATGGGGCGATTCAACAGGGTGTAAAGGTGTCCTTACAGCAGAGAGTGAGCGCTCCATGGAAAGCCTGACCTACCACTGAGTTCCCCCCCAATGTACAGATCACCACCAGATGCAGCTACACATGCGTCGCCTTTTCTGCTATGGTATGAAAGACAGATGAGAACTAAGCTCTCGGTGCAGCCCGAGCTCCTAGCTACCCAAACAATGAGCTCAGCTGCAAAGGAGCAACATTTGGAAATATTCACTGATGTAGAGAGACATGCAAAAAGCGCACCTCGCATGCTTTGTGTGTGTAAGAAACCTGAAAAAAAAGGAAGGAAGATCTAGGTAGAGTGAGCCTTTTAGAGTGACACAGCAGGAACCCACAGTTACACACTGAGTGATGGAAAGACTTTAGATGCTTCCCACCTGTCTGTGCTGCCGGAGACCTTCACTCTGCAAGCTCAAGAACAAAGGCTGGTGGAGCCCACTGCAAGTGACAATGTAGGAGATGTGAGACGGCGCCTTAGGGGAATGCTGGCTTGGTTCAAAGACGGTGTAACTTGAGACTAAAAAGACTTATGTGAAAAACGAGGGGGGAAAAAAGAAAACAACACTCTGCTCAAAGTGTGTTTTTTTTTTTTCCATGAAAAATACTGCGCTGGTTAAAGCAAGAGGTGAAGGTTTGTGTTTGCAAACATTTGGCCTATTCTGCCTTGGTTTAGTGTGGAAGAAAGTGGGAAATATTGTGTTCTAAAAAATGCTTTACAACGTCAGGCCAATAGGTGGAAGTCCAAAACTACTGCAGTATAGCTTTGAGAACTGAGAGTAGGAAATCATCCAGTGTGTGGATTTGAAAGATATGCAAACACAGATAAAAATGCTCTATTCATCTAGTTTAAACACTTTTACTTATAATTACAAAACAACCATCGTGGCAAAAGAGGAGGTTTTTCAAGAGAAAGTAAAAGTCATGCCCCTTACTCAAAATGCAACATAAACATGTCATGTGCCAGTGATGCATTATGGGCAGTTGAGGCTACTAGCGATAGAGAAACTGGCTTCTCTTTGTCTTCTGTGGTGGATTTCTTGCTGTGTGATTTTTGAGTGTCATTGCAAAATGATGAGCATGAGTACACATTGGAGAGGGATTCAGACCACATTGAAATGCTGTCATTACAGTGGAATAAAGGAAGTGCAATGCACATGATGTTACTTTTCATTAGTGATGTGCAGAAAATATGCCAAAATATAAAATAAAATCCTTATTACATTGTTATACATATCACTTCATCTCTATCCTGAAAACCAATGAGAAAAGATTTGCATTTAAGCTTGAAATGCAAAAATCATGTCAAACAAACCACCACTCCTCATGGGCTTATAAGTTAGTTCATATTAGTTTCCTGCTAAAATCGATTGAATGCGAGAACATAAATACATGCAAATACATTTCTTTTCACCCTTTAGCCTCTTTTTATTAATATCATAACAATTAATATACTACTTTTTTTTATGTTGTCACAATATTTCACCAAAATGACATCTTATAATTCTGGGTGACTGGACATTGAAATAATTAACTTTTCCATAATTAGCTTTTTTTGAGTGGAACAAATGACAGGCAGAGCATGTTTCTTGATGTTTCACGAAGGAACTTGAATCAAGCAGACAAACTATTCAATTAGTAGCCAAAAGATCAAATCAAGTGAAGTTAAGTCAATGTTTATATCGAGTCCATCATCACCACTAAGGTCTATTCAGAAAACACAACGACAACATGATAATTAAAAAAAATAACAAGTCAGAAGGGGGGGAAAACCTGCAAATTTCCCAGTGGACATTCACCATCAGAGCTGCCTGCCTGTCTGTAACGCAGCCTTTTCAGCCTTGAGCGTTGGCACAAAGTAGCAGTGCAGATTTCAAGTATGTGGGCTGAGGCAGTGACAAGCCCTTGGACTTTAAGGTGGAATCGAAGAAACAGAATACAAGTAATTGACTAAATTGGTGCCATTGTGCCTATTCTCACTCACCAACCGGGCTAGCGTTCCCTTTTGTGGACTCGCAGGCTTCCAAAAGCCCTCGCCTCGAGCAAGTTTAATTTCATGCCCTGCGTCCGCCGGCGCCTTGGTTGCTTGCAGCAAATCATAAAATGTTAGAGGCGGTTTAACCCAGGTGGATGTCCTCTGCCAAGACACTGTCAAGTCCTATTTACAGTAGATGCTTTGTGTGTTGTTGGTGGTGTGTTGGGTGGTCAGAGCCTTGAATTCGGGTATCTGCTTTGCATATCGGATGTACAGTGTGTATGCATGAGTCTGTACGTATGTGCATGCATATGTTTATACTTGCAAAAAGATATCCTCTTCTCTCCATATTTTTTTTTTTTCTGATTTTCTCCCTCTACCACCTATCCAGGCACCATACCTGCCCATGACAGAAAATAACTCCTGGAAAACAAGTCCTGCTGCCTGGATGCATCAAAGTGAACAGCTCATGCCTGCGCCCCTCCACAGTCCGTTCAGTCACTTGTGAGTGGACTCACAGACATGGCTGTAATTAAATGATGGGTATAAGTTGGTTTAAGAATGCACAAGGGCAAAGTGTAGTCATAAATGTAGCTTGAAGCGTAATGACACCATAAGTGAAACACCAACATAATGTTCCTAGCCCACATACTGTTTGTGCGTGTGTGAGTGGGAGAGTGTGTTTACATGCATGGACACATATCACAGTCACAGATGGCAAACAGCCACCGAATTCTATTGGCCTTTTATTGTGTCTAATCAAAGAGATGGAAACATGTGTTGTCTTTGCCTCCCAAAGGACCCTTTTCAGTGTCGCACATTCAATCAGAGAAACCTCAGCTGGTTGTCTATCCACAGCTGGCTTACAGGAGCAGTGACTGTATTATTATCACTGTGACACAACAAACACTGAGATTTCAGAGAGAGAGAGAGAGAGAGAGAGACAGACAGACAGACAGACAGACAGACATGGAAACAGACACAGAGAGACATACAGGCATAAAGACAGAGAAAGAAAAATATGAAGAAAGAGACTGAGATAAAGGTTTTTTTTTATTATTATTTGAACTTTTACCAATATATGTGTTTTTACATCCAATATGGATGGTAATAGATGATGCAGTGGTTGTTCTGTTGATGCGAGTTTTGTTTAGGGACTGTTCGTTATTTATCATCAGTGCCACCGGAGGGATTCACGAGCCTTTTTTTTTTTTTTTTTACATGACCCCCCTGTCGGAGTCAGTAAATTTTAACATGACCCTGCATTAAGCCTTATCAAAAGATACATGACCCCATGTTGCGCCCATAGACTGTAAAAAGCAGGTTGCGCCTGCTCTGCTGGGCGTGGGGGGCAGATCCCCCAGACAAAAAGTTGAATGACCCCCCCTCGCTGGCCTTTTTTTTTTTAGTGGACCCACCCCTCAACAAAGAATATTATGGCATGACCCCCCCCCCCATTTTCCTCCGGTGGCCCATTCCATAAATAACGAACGGTCCCTTAGGAGAAGTAACTTGTGTTTGATTGTGTTACGGATGGATTAAATCTGACAAAATCCAAACACCATTATCCACCAATGCTTAAGACCGTCTTCGGGATTGCCAACTTCATTTTAAGCTTCTCTTGAAGCTGCACTCTTTGCAAATAAACAAGTCCATTTCAGATCAACATACATACATCCTATGTCAGTAATGCAGCGACAGAAAAAGTTCATTCAAATCTTACCTTGTAGCAAAATTTGCAATTTCACCACATTTTCAAACAGAGGCTCAGAGACAAAGTACTCCGAGTAATCAACCAGGAGTTTTGCCAAAATAAAATGTGTTGTTCATTTTCAACAAAAAACATTTCTTTCCTTTACTTTTGAGGAGTTTGTGCTCTTGGCACCATCTAGTGGTCAGAAATCACTTAGTGCAGACTTAATATGAACGTCTTAGGCACAAGACTTGTGATTACAATGAGAATCATCATTTATAGTTAATCACAACAATTTTTGGTTTGAAGTCCCATAATTAAAAGTTTCCAGCTAACATGACTGAAATGTGACCAACCATTATTTTGACCTTTGTCCTATTTACCCTGTCAGTGTACTAGTCTATATGCACAGATTCATAAACTGTACTCTTGAATTACCAATCTGCACTCTCAGATTTGTAAATCGTACCCTTGAATTTGCAATTCATGCACTTAAATTTAACTTTTCTGCATAAAAAATGAATCATATGTGCATGGTGTAATTCAAGGTCAGACTGATACAGCATCAGCCAGTTAAATCCAATTTCTGAGTGTACGGTTTATGAATCTGTGTGTACACATTTGCAAACTGAGAGTACAGATTTGTCCATGGATTTATGTTTTTCATGTGTTTCTGTTAACTTTAGCCATTGGTGGGCTTCTCTCTTTGCCATCAAAACAGAAAAGAAAATGAATCCTCCAGATCTGACTAGGGGTCAACCAAGTGATGGTAGAAAGGTAAACATTTTCTATAACATTTCCCCACAGGAGAGATTGAACTGACTTCCAGTTTTATAGGACATATTTGATCTGCCATCTCATCCATATTCTGTTATGTAATATCTCTGAGAGATACACTGAGTTTCAGCTCTGTAACTGGTTCCTGTGCTCTCCAGTCTCTTGTCCATTTATTTCACTGTCTCCTCTCTTCCAGCTGAGCCCGTAGGGGCAGTGACCTTATCTAAACCCAAACTCTGAGACCACTGAGCTCCCTGTGTGTCTGAGAGGAGATGAGAGAGCCAGACACCTCTCTTATTAAACCTCTGTTTGGCTATCAAGCCAGGGGGATACAAGGCAGAGATAGGGTGGGCTGGGCCAAACTGAGTCTCTTTTGTCATCTCCAACATTACTCTCTAATTGGCTCCCATAGGTCTTGGGGCTGCTGAGAAAGAGTGTGTGAATGTACACAAACACATGTGTGAATGTTACACACATACACACACACAGACACACACATGCAGCAGTAATTTCATGAGCGGATGTTCAAATCTCAAGAGATATTTCTTTTGAGTACTCTACAAAGCCTTGACGGGCAAAAGGCACTTGGCCAGGTGAAACTCAGTGAAGCCAAAACCTTGAATAGGCAAACAAATAAACTGACATTCATGAAGAGTGAAAATCTTGAATTTAAGTGTGCTGAATTTCAACACCATTAAGTCATCAACTATGTTTTTCCATCAGCCTATACTGGTAAAAAAAAATCAGCATTTTTGCATTCATATTTCTGTGATTTTCTATAGTAAATTCAAGTGATATTACATTAAGATCATCTTCTTTGCTGCATTTGGATAAAACCTAGTGCTTAGTTCTGCAAAGCTCTGTCTGAGGTCAGAGGTCAACGAGCAACTGGTCATGCTTTGCTTCATTCTGTAAATGAGTTTCCATCACAAATTATCGCATTTCTTTTCATCAAATAAAAACTTTATCCGCCTCAAGCAAACTTATTTTAAGTGGCATTTTTGGATTTTTTCCAACATTTGATACAGCAAAATGCAGATTAAAGGGGGCTGATGCTTCCAGATGATCTATAATGGCCATCAGATTTTTTTTCTGCCTCACAGTTACCAATCATTTTAAAGTTACATTTTGAACGCTCCAGCACAGAGCATGGAGGAAAAATAAATTTGATATTAACACGCACGTGTGCAAATGATGATTATGTGCTGATTATGTTGCATTGTGTTGTGCTGTGTTGTGTGTGTGTGTGTGTGTGTGTGTGAGCAGCAAAGTTTGATGTGGATGACAGTGTCCTTCAGTGTCTATCATGCAGCTTTGTGATATATTTTTTTTTTTTTTGGCATTCACCCTTTGTCAGAAAAAAGAAGAAGAAACCAGAAGTGCAATAATTAATTTGCTGCAGAGGCGGTGAGGTTCAGTGATGCACTAATAGCTGGAGCACAAAGGTCACTGCTTGTTTGTTAATATTTCATGTGGAATTCATTTAAATTTGTATTGTCCATTGTATTAGCAGTTTAAAAGTGTTGAAAAACTATGAGCTTGGGAAAACAGCAACATATATAATTCCCTATTTGGCTCATGAATATGTTTGTTGTACTTAATACAGTGTCATCTATGGTTCTGTCTTGTAAACCCATCCTTAGAATGCATGATAGGGAAATGAAAGCCAATATCATCAGTGAGTGAAAACAGGCAGCAAACAGGTTCTGGTTGACAGCCACTGAGCCGCAGAGCCACCCTATTTGAACAGCTGCTTGTTATTAAGTGGCTCCTACCTAAGCATAAGGTATATGATTGTTTACATTGCATCCCAATTGTGAGTTGTGCCTCATTCATGTGTTAATGAAACAGATTTTCCATAATGGCAATCAAGCTTAACGTGAATATAATTTGATTGTTTTATGACTCATACTTCAATACATCTAGACAAAACACACACTCACACAAACACACACACACACAGTGAAAATACATGCAAATGCTAATGCACTGCTTGCAGATGTGTTGTAATATGAAAGTAAAAGAGCATTAGATGATGTAAATGTATTGATGTGAGAGAGCGTGCATGCTGCTAACACGGAGTGTTTCACTCAGCTTGTCCAAAAATGATTTTCCGTGTCGCGTCGTGTAATCTGTCTGTGTCTGTCTGTGTGCATCTGAGACTGCAGTGGCTCTCTGTTTTGAACCGACTTTATTGGCACTGTCAGTCAGGAGAAGTGCGACCTGACAAAACTATTGATACTTTAGACATTTCTCAATAGCAGAACACAGACGACTGAAGTGGTTGAGGCTTTAAGGACACACTCAGTTCCTTTATTGTTGTGGTCATGGTGAAAATGCTTACAGGTTCTAGCTATTTCCCAATTATTTTGTCTTTTAAATATGTTACACCGTGACATTAGAAAGACCACATGGTGGATTTGTTACATGTGTTATCGACCTTATCCATTTTTTATAAATATCTGCTGTCAAACTAGGTCTGGAAAGACTTCCCACCAGCAAATTCCTGGATTTTTTTTTTTTCATTGCAGCTTAAAGCCTTCTCCATATCAACAAATGAAGACATCCACACTAAAGCCGAAGATATTCAGCCAAGCAGCCCGCCTCAGCCTCAAACCTAGTTTGAAGCAGTAATTTTGCACTCCAATGCATTGTGCCGTTCTTGTGGCAAAGCGATGGAACCAAAAGCTCCAAAATCATTTCAGCGCTCTATGGAGAGGGTCTCCAGCCATGGACAAATGAGCCCCTTTTAGAGTTTTACCATACTTCACCATACACATGGATAATGAAAAAAAAAAAAAAAACCATGGAGTGCAGACTCTCCTAAAGGTCTGCAGTCAGGGCTGCGTGTCTCTCCTTTGTGCGCTCCGCTTTTTGTTCGCTCTTTTCTTCTCTCAATGTGACACTCATCTCCGGGAAAAGAATAATGTGACATCTTTTAGGAGCCTCGCACATTATAATCCATTTCTGCTCTCTGTCAGCCGAGTCTCCCAGGTTTCATATGGCCGGCCTCGTCAGCTAAATCTTCATCTCTCTAACACAACCCACCATCAACCATATCCTGATGGCACATTCACAGACTTCAGATTAATTCACTTTCTCATATAACAATGTTTAATTACACAGCCTTCAGAGCAGCACCATCACAGGCAGAGATTTATGTGTGTTTGTCTGCAGATATGAAGTCTATATAACTGTACGCTGTCATATTCATCACCTCAATAGATGAAACTGGGTTTAATTCCTCCCTCTGTTGGGATGTAATTACAGAGGTTTACTGAGATGGAGAAGAATTCTGACAGAGCTACACACTCATCACACATCACACACACACACCCACAACCCATAACACAAAACACATCGCACAAAACGATGACAATCTTGCTCTCTTTTGTGCTGCATTCATACACCTTTTTCTGCCAAAAAATGCTAAAATAAGTACTTACTTCTCCTGCACATTCCCGTGGGCATAAATTCTTATAATTGTGATTCAGGAAACAGAGATTTGTATCTGGCTAATCCTATTTACATCATTACAAGTCTGTCTTTTGGACTATTTTGGGCACAAGTGTCAGAATAGAATAAATGTTAGAATAAATAAATAGCTAATATAAATGGAAATGGGGCTGAAACTCTCTCACGACCGCTCTTAAAAGTAATGTTTATTCCAGGGTTTAATTCCTGTTGTTGATGTGGCGAGCAACGGGCTTATGTCCAGTCTCTAATAGCCATCTGAGCCCTCAGCAGTCTCCGAGCGCACCCTCCTACCGCTCCAGCTCTCTCCTTAGGCTTGGCTAATTGGAATAAGTGTTGCCATTGATTGCAGACGAGAGGCTGCTGTTTATACCCCGATACAAAGGAGAAGTCAGTCCACTGTAATTGGTCGGGCTGAAGAGGGATGAGAGGAGAGACGGGGGACAGGTGGAGCAAGTAGAAAGATGTTTTTTTTTAGTTATTGCTTGTCCGGTGGAGTGAGAAAAGAGATGCAGTCGATGGGCTGTGTTTGTGTTTGTATGTGTGTGTGTGTGTGTGCGTGCATATGTGTGTGCGTCTGTGCAGGTTGGAATAGGAAGAAACCATTGAGGGTTTCCGTCTGTTTTCCGCACTCACGCTGGGAATGTCTGAACCTCAATTCCACAGGTCAGCTCTTACAGATGGCTGCCCAGCCTACAAGCCCTCTGTCTGGGGGAAGGACCCCAGCGTTCCCCCCTGGTGCCCTGGTGCCCTGGTGCTCGGGCTTGGAGCTGCTAGGTGCCCAGATGGTAGACCGAGACTTCTATCAGAGCACATATGCACGCATGCATTCACGCGTGCATACACACACACACACACACACACTTCCCCCTGAGCCTGCTCTCCTCTACCTCCCCTGCCCCACGGCCTACCATGTTAGGACCTCGTTTTGTCCTCTCCTCAACCTCTCCACCTTCTGCCGTCTCTCCCTCTAGCACAGGTTTGCGCTGTGGGACCCCCTCGCCGTCCAGGTTCGGGACAGGTGAGCGGGGGACGGGATAATCTGCCGCTCGATCTGCCATCAGACGGCACGACTGCTTCATTCTTGTGCCAAACTGAAGAAAAGGCGAGAAATAACTATGATTAAAGGTGCACTATGCAAAATTGCGGAGGGTCAGTTGATGTGAGGCGCCTTTAGAATAAACTGACAAAAACATGGAAAAAGCATGTAATCTGTCAGTGAGTCTCTCTGGTGATGAGAACCATGTAGACCCAGCTGTCAAATAACATGCTTGTTCCACAATTTGTCAGCTGAGTCTAAGAGGTCCTTACTTCTATCAGTTTTGTGCACTTTTGCTTTGTGTGCCTTTAAATGCCTGTCAAATGGCTAAAAACATGCACCTAAAAGCGTGGCACTGCCTGCATTAAATGTATAGTATGTGATTTCAGGCGCAGCTGTTAACAGCTGTGTGCTTTGTGGAAACCTTTTGAGAAATAATAATATAAACCAATGTCAGCTTGCACAGACCAGCCGTATTACTGTTCCCCCTGTCCAAAGTTTGTTGCCAAAATCCATGCAGGACTCAAGCTCTTCCTCCTGCTTCTTCTAGTGATGAAAAGAAGAGCTCTCTACCTCCCATTTCTCACAATTGACAATGAAGAGAGTGAGCCCAACAACAACGAGGCGAGTGGTAACAGGAAGCTGAAGAGGCTATGTTTTGAGTCAGAAAGAGAACACGAGAAGAGGAAGAAGGAACAAAACACAGATCAGTGTCAGACTGGTAACCTGCAAGATTTATCCACAGCTCATTTTAGTGGATGGTTTAGCTGAGCTACACAGAGCTCAGCAAAGTTTGTCCAACACTTCAAAAAAATCTCCATCTTGACATGTCATTTAGTTTCATATTCAGCATTAAAATCTTGGTTTTCAAAAATTTGACAGTGGAAAAAGATAATCCCATTTGTTTCCAATGCAATTCCGCTTGTTTCAGGGTTTTTTTTTTTCTTTTCATTTGCATGTATAAGTATATGAAGAATTTTGAGTGGATTGCTGCCTCTGTACTGTCATGCATTGCAAAAAAATCTAAGTAATTTAGTCTCATGGAGTCAGTCTGACAATCCCCATGGGGGAATTTGTCCTCTGTATTTAACCCATCCTCGCTATTAGGAGCGGTGGGAGGCCACAGTGCAGCGCCCAGGGACCAGCTCCATTTATACAGCCGGTGCCTTGGGTAAGGGCACTGACAGGAGCACTAACCTAACATACATGTCGTCTAATGGTGGGGGAAACTGGAACAAACCCAAGTAAACACGGGAGGAACATGCAAACTCGACACAGAGAGGTCGGACCTGAGCCGACCAGGGATTTGAACTCAGGACCTTTTTGCTGTGAGGCGACACAGAGCTACTGAAAAAAAGAAAGAAAGAAAAAAAAAAAATCAGACAGTGGGATGAGATAATCCCACTTGGAATTTTCTTGAATCAAATGTGTTTGCAGTGTGGCAAAAACTAGAAATGAGATGAGGCTGCTGTAGCATTACACTCACACCTGTCCTTTCCTCTTCTTGGTGCAGATTACCTTTCGCCCCTCCATCCTCTCCCATTCAGCCTCTTAATGCCGGCGCACAAATACAAACCATGCTGAAGAGACAAAAGCGTCCGCTCTTCAGTGATTCTTATCCCTCCTTTGAGGGAAGGAATAGAAAGAAATATTGACCCCCTACAGCGAGGCTACGCATTGAGCTGACTTGATCCAAGGACTGCTCTTCTATTATTCAACGCGAAGGCTCACCGGTGAATTGTGCAGGTATGAGACGGGTTCGCTGGATCACGCGCCGCCTCAAACACTCGAAGCGTCGGCTCTTATGCCCTTCCCCTCTTCAAAGAGATCCTCGGCTCTCCCGTTTTCTCTTTTTGTCTCTTGTTGAATTGCCTGTACGGCCTGCCGCTGCCCACTCACATCCATCTATGACAACAGTCCGACGTCCATACGTTATTATTATAAAGTAGGACTCCTGGAATAGTTTGGGCTTAATGTGGGTTGCTGTTTTCATAAATGAACGAAATGGAAGGTAGCAGAGCTCTAAAGGGTCTATCAGGGGTTGGGGCTACTCTCATATCATTAGAGGGGATCTGCAAGGTTGGTTAGCTCAGCTTCAAAGTGGAATACCTCACTTGCAGGGTGAGTAATTAATAATTCACTAGGCAAACAAACAAACATTGATCTTAGAGAGTATACGATGCAGAGGGAACAGTACACTCACTGACACCCACATATGTGCATGTTTCTCTCTCTCTCTCTCTCATGCACACACAGAGATGCATTCACATACACACATACAGTCATGCAGAAAGTAATAAGAGAGGGCTGCTCAAATACCATCCTCATCAAGAGAAAGTACCACGGTAAGAATTTAAATCCAGTGCAGAAATAATTACTAGTCTTCTTCTGCCAATGCATTGATTTTAACATATTAGACACACACACGTGCGCACACACACACATGCACACGCACCGCGCTCTGCACACCTCCTCTTGCCCTTTTAGACAGACACTACAAAGGTGCCTTCCAATACAAATCAATTAAATGGCTCTCGTGAGAGAGCTGCGACATTTGCAGTTAGTGGCCCTCTCCACCAGGCAGAGGGAGGCAAAGACAACGCACCCTGTCAACTCTGCCGGCCAACTTTCTGCTTTTGTATACACGAGAAGATGTTCTTACCTGTGTCTGCAAGTTACAGAGAGGGGATGGCGCCGGCAGACATTTGAAATTTTCATGTTCACTGAAAAACAAAACTTTTTCAGCTTTTCTCTCTTTTAACGAGTGATTTAGTCTCATATTCAGAGTCAAAATCTTGTTTTTTTTTTTCATAAACCAAGTAAACAAATCTGCCAGTGGGATGAGATAATCCCACTTGTTTCGAATGCAGTTTCACTTGTTTCAGGACTTTTTAAGAGAACAAGTATAAATATGTTGAAAAAAGGCAGCATAAGGCAGATCAGCCCACTAGTGTCAAGAAAATGAAACTTGATTCAAGAAAAATCTTTTCTCATTCCATTCCGTTTCTCATCCCGCGGGCAGATTCTTGTCACTTGTTTGAAGAAAAACAAGAATTGAACACAGAATGCAAGACTAAATGACATGTTAAGGTTGAGGTTTTATGTCGTGAATGATGAATTTGCTGAATAAATGGATTAAAAATTTGCATTTGTACGGCACGGTTGGAAAATGAATGCAATGATTTGAAATTGAGTGGCATGATTATTATTGAGCAAAATGTAGTATTCATTTCAAATTCATTTACCTCACTGTAAACTCTTTCTTTGTTCAGATCCAGCTTCCTGATCCAGGCACAGGGGACGTTTATTCCCTGAATCTCACCTGGAGAGCTGCTTCCTCCCCGGCTCTGCACAGTCCTGGTTCTGCATGTTGCACCGGCTGTTGCCGACTGATGATGGGAGTCACGGCAGACCGGGGCAGGTGAGCCAACCGCAGATCATGAGACAAAGCGCTCTACCAAGAAAGAGGGCACAACGAAGCTATAGGCTTGACTTTGTTGTGTGGAGTCACGATTCCCAAAGCAGAGCTACTGAACTGGAAATGAAATAAAATGAACAGAACGGGATTATTTAGACGTGGAGCCGATTGGAACGGACAGGCCAGATCTAGACTCTGCTGTTCTAGACAAGGCTGGGCTGCGCTTGATGTACTGGCTGTACTTACAAGTGAGCGTGAGTTCATTACAATCCTGATCCAGAATGACTCTAAGTTGCAGCGAATCCTTAAATGTAATGATGGAAGCAGCTAGCAGCATTTCTGCAGCGTTTCTTATAGCCTCTCTATTTGGATGTCTGCCATGAAGCACAGTTAAGTATGATGGAGCTGAAAGTGAATGGCTTTGGGAAAAATGTACAAGTTAATTGTGCAGAAACATGAATAAGTCCAGCCGTCGGCACACACACACACACACACACACGCACATACACACACAGAAAATCTTCTTGGCTCTCTCCCTCTAATTGCCCCCCCC
>OMLF01056964.1:38435-65919 GCA_900302615.1 Holocentrus rufus | reverse complement strand
TCCCTGTGCAGGACTCTGCCCTCCCTCGCAGCACCCTGTCTCAACAAAGCATCCTGTCCTTGTTCAGCCACCTGAGACATTTTGTGGTGACGGCAACAGGAAACATGTCCTGAACGCCCCGAGCAGAGAGGAGGGTGGACATGATCCGCTTCTGAAGAGTCTCTCACCATCAGAAGACACACGGGCTTTGAATTTTTAAACCAAAACCACCATATCACCACCACGTATTTTTCTACAAGCCGATTTGTTAACGATGAGTTTATTCTAATGTGTGGTTGGTGAAGTAATGTTTCTATTTTATCACTTGATTCATTAAAAAAAAAATCCTCAGTTTATTAGTAATACCTTGTGTGCCAATTCTCTACAAGCAGCTGTAATGCATCTCTTTTACAAATTGGTTCGAATACAAATAAGTTTATTAAAACATTATCATTTAAAATCTGATTTGTCTGTGTTCTTAAAGTCCTCTATATTTCCCCTTTTTGTAACACATTTAATTTCCCCTTAAATGATGCAGAAAATAACAGATTTACCAAATTTTAATACTTAAGATAAACATTGATTTTAGCGCCAGCCCTTTGAAGAAAATTCAATCCCTGACAAAAAAAAAAAAAAGTTACACAAAAGAACAATCACTCTGCCTGAGGGACCGGGAAAAAAAAAACAAAGCGAACAGACGGAAAAAAGGGTCAATCAGGGATCAGTTAACAAGCCTTGACAGAGCTGATTGATTAAGTTTACGATTCTTAGCCTACAAATCTGTTTCTGAGATTAAGAAATGTGATTTTTAGCCTTTGTGGGTTTTGTACCAGCTGAGAGGGAAAAAAAAAAGGTGGAAAATTTCTCTCTCAGTGCTGGTGATTATCTGGAGGCGTTGCTGCCGCCCGTCCTGACAACGTGCTGCTCGGCTGCACGGGGCTCCGCGGGCAGGCTGGTGTCATTAACATACTCTTCATCCAATTTACTCTGCACTTCAGGATGATGAGGAGACGACATGTTGCCTTCACAGTCTTGCCTAATAACCTCACTGTAAAGCCTTCGCTGAGGGGTGATGATGCCAAAGGTGCGCTCGACCACGCTTCTTCTGTGAGACAGCTAAAGGTTAAATTTGCACCCTTCTCCCTGAGCGTTTCCCAGGTAAGGTCTCAAAAGATTCCTCCGAATTTGGGAAGCTGAAGCTGCACTCGATCATAAATTGGCACTCCGACAGGATTTCTGACTTACTAGCAGAAGAAAAGTTTTCTGAACCTCCAGTAAGTGACTTGTTGTCACACCATGCCTGTCCACGCTGTTAAGGGTAAAAATAAAATGATAATGTTAATGAGGAATGCAATCACTTTTTAGGATCTGGCTAAATACTGTATGTGAATCCCTGTGTGTTTTTATCTGCTGTAACTTCATGATGCTGTGCTGTCTTGGAAAATAAATATTAATGTTAAGGGAAATCCTAGTAAATAAATTATTATTCTTGCCCTTCTGTCCATTCACTTTGTGCGACTTAAATTACACTGCAGCTTACAACCTTGTCATCTTTGAATGAATTAGTCTAAAAGCTGCTGGTGATCTGCAGGACTAACGAGCTGATGTTGTTGAGCTCCACATGTGAACTGGAAACTCTGATAGTCGGACAGCATGTAGGACACATTTTGTCAGGGGCAATTAGCTGGGGAGCCGGTTTCCCTCCATATCAAAAAACTTCTGTGTGTGTTGGAGTAAACATGTTGTAAACAGTCCACTGGGACCAAACATCCTGGTCACTACAGAGGTCACAGTCTGAGTGTGACTGAGGCCGAAGGCGACACAACCGCTCACGTCATGAGTGAGTTTCACTAACAGTCTGGTGTAGATGTTTGAAATGACTCTCTGAAGGGTTACACACAACATCTACATCATTAAGTCATATGATTTAATCTCTCTCTCTCTCTCTCTCTCTCACACACACGCACACACACACACACACACACACACACACAGACACTGCAGGTTTTAAGATGTCAGTAAGCTTGTAAGCTTAGCTAGCAAACTTTAGCTAGTTAGCTTCAGGCTACCTATAAATGGCAAATGCTAATCAGACTATAAAAGTTGTGAATCTTAATTAGTTGGATAGTTTGGATGATCATAACTCAAATTTTGCCCAGGACACGAGCTGTTTTCCCTCTGTGTGATGTAATAATAATATTTCTGTCCCGAACATCCCATGAGTCCTGCTCTATATGTAACTGCATTTTTTTTTCACACATCACCAGCCTGACTTCTGTGGATTTCTATTTAAATGGTCTGGACAGATCCCTGTCACTTTTTTTGAGAATGTGATTATGTTGCTTCATCTTCATGCCTGTGTTTGCCAGGTGGGCGGTGTTTTGTCCTTCAGGCCCATCACACGCTTAAAATGGAAATCTCCACCCAGCCGGGAAGCCGAGCCATATTAAACAAACGTATAATGAAATGACGAGCGCTGGAAGTGTAATGTGAGCAGCAGGGCTGCCAAGATGTGATGTGAAAATGTGCAGAAAGAGGAAACCAGACATTTGGTCTGACTCTGAACCCAGAATGAGTGATAACACGATTATGTCTTCTTTAAGATATATCATTTGACTGAAAAGTTTTTATTAGCTTTTGATAAATGATGAAACAAAAGAGTTTTTATTAACAGACTCACATTTGGACCCCGTCGCATTGAAAACTTCAATTTAAACTCCATGAGAACAATTTAAAAACAGCACATACTGCCCTCACTTTCTTGAACACATTCAAATATGAGAGAGGACTATATTTATGAGATCTTTAATATCATCAGTTTAATTTCCCAGTTATTAAGAGTGATATATACATGGTGATATTTATAAATGCCTCTGTGAAAAGTCTAAATGGAAGTAATAAAGTCAATTGGCAAATTATTACAACACCTGGCAAATAATCTAAGCATTTGTCACGTGGCTTAATCCTGAGTAAAAAAAGATAAAACTGCCATCATAAACTGGTTTCCAGTGGCAAATTTACCTGGATCCCCAAAACCACATGAAGAGCCACGAGCCAAATAATAGAACAAAGCCTGAACCTGCAAACAGCAAGAATGCAATTAAAAATGTCCTTATCACTGCTAAAATGAAATCAACACCCTTGACGAGTGCCAACTGATTTACAAAGTGTAGAAGGCTGCATGTGACAGAGTCCTCTTCAAGACTGATGTGTTGTCTGTTTGTCCCTCAACACATCACACCTGTTAACCCCAAAGCTGACACGAACCAATCAGCAGCCTGATCCCCACGCGCCTGTTTTCCTCCTGTCAGCCTTCACACTGTCACATTGTAATGTAGTAAAACTGTCTCCAGCAACCTATTGTACCATTGTAGGAATGTTTTTTTTTTTTTTCCAGTCCGGTGTTGGCTGTGTGTAAACTTGGCCGTGGTACAGAACACACGGTGACAGAGAACAGAGCCAGGAGAACAAACACACCTCAAGCTAGCCAAACCCACTTGAGATGCGTTTTACAATTCACACAGAAAATGAACATCGGACCTACAACGCTGTTCAATATTAATACAAAAAAATTAAAGTTTGATGATTTTATAATAAAACAACGATAAGCCACTCAGTTTTATTTCGATGATTTCATAAGACTGGCCACTCGGTACATAGACTGGTATTAAAATTTATTTTCTTAACAGGCTCATTTAATAAGAGAGTGATTATTAATATCAGCGGAGGGGTTTGTGTGATTGGCTGTATTAGCGAAAACACTTTTACCTCTTAATCAGTTCAGATGGATTTAACTACATAATACAAAAAATAATAAAATATTAACTTCAGTAATTTCTCTATGCAATACACACAGAAACAGAAAGGTGATCTTAGGCTTACAGCGCGATATAAAAAGCTATTTGTTAATGCATAGTTTTACAGCTGAGTATCTTTTCATTATGAATAATGCGTGCAGCATAATCTGAAAGGCACATTTCTATAGTGAGCTCACTGATTTAAAAAGATTTAATAAGAGTTAATGATTTAATCTCTTTGACAAAGCCATCCGAGCCCATTTAACCAATGTTCTGACTGCAACATAATTAAATCAGCTTATGGAACACATGTACACGCTCGGTAATCTCTGCTATGGCGCTATCATCTCTCAACATGGCATATCATCGATCTGACACTGAAATTAACACACGTAACGTAAATTAATAAATTAACGTACCGTGTTAGTCCTTTATCTCAGTTTTGGGTGATGATGAAATTTTTAACTCCTTCAGCAAACAACAGGAGTTCACCCTAAAACATTTCTCTCATCCTGTACGCCTGGGAGGATATTTGAGTAAATTTGGTGCCTAAGTAGCTTTATAACATTTTTAAAGGTGTGGGACTGAGAGCATTTTGGAGCGGCGTGTCCGTGGGGAGTCTGTCCGGTGGTTCACTCAGACCTCTAAGTGCAGCTCGGCTCTGCCCACTGAAGGAGGAGGAAAGGCTCAAAGCAGCAGCAAACCCTCGCCGAGCGGAACGTATCACAAATGAACTTCTGCTGCTCAGAAATATAAATGCCGTCGCCCGCTTGCCTCTCTTTCACGCATCAGCGGCTGTGTGAAGGATGACTCAGCGGGCCTCTGGAAGAGCTCCCAGAGCGCTCAGGTTGGGCGCCCTCGTATGATTGTGGATGCTCGAGAAAAAAAGGGGATTTAATGAAGATGAGCGAGCGTTCAGGCAACAATGGAGGAAAAGTGAACAAGACCTCCCCTGAGCGTTGCATGTTATTTTCGTGTGCCTCTGCATTGTGCAGCGAGTCACCCCTGTGCTCATTCAGAGACTTAATCCATCACAGTTGGCTTGCATGAGAATGCACCGGGAAACTCTTAAACTTCTTGCATCTCTTGATGTGGCGTCTTAGCATTTGAATAACAGGCCTGTTTGTTTGGCAGTGAGGTAGAGCGGCATCATTTGTGGCTCTTTTCACAGCTAGAGGGATCCGCTCGCTCATGTTGGCGCTACAAAGTGCAGCTTTTTGCCTCAGGGAAAGTCCCGCGCTCAGTTGGGCGAGCTCATGCCCCGACACTTGTCACTCATCTGAGCTGTCTGATGAACAGAGCCGCCATCTGTACAGTATAATACAGAACTGATCCTTAACGAAGAGCAAGATGTTGCGCCCCTTAATGAATCAAAACGGAGTGCGATTAGTCTCTTTATTTCCCAACTTGAGTGATGAAAATATGATTAGCACTATTCTGAATAATAGAACCAGTTTCACTGTGAAGTGTGATTAGAGCAGAGCTGGTCCTGATGTATTTGGTGCTCCAGATAAGATCATGATGAGGCGCTGACCTCATTATACAGCAGCTTTTTCACTTTTTCATCTCACTTTCTGTGATGCTACACTGTTTGTTTAGCATTGCTGCCATTGTTGACACTATTTCAACAACTTTGTCCTCCTACTGCAGTAATATTCGACAGGTATATTTTATATTTAAAGGGGATGGAAGAGGTGCATTTGGTTACCTTGTTGTTGGTATAACATGATGTTTCCCCATCCCTCCAGTGAGCGCTCCTGTCTGCAGAAGGCAGCGGGACTCTGAGGAGGGTCACAGATGGGGCACAAGATCCGACCCAAAGAAAAGAACTACTTTGACATGAATAATAATAAATAAAACAGCACTCTGCTGCCCTACATGACTGTATGTATTGCCTATACCACTGACAAGAGCAAATTCAATAGCAAGAACTAGAGCAGCTCTCTCCTCCTGTCTCACTGTGTGTGTGTGTGTGTGTGTGTGTGTCCATATTGGCCACTGCCAGGTTACAGAGGGCAGCGGGAGATGGACTGAGATTAAATGGCCTGTTCCTCTTCTTCAAGCCCTCGTGTTGTTGTAAAAATAACTCATGAATGAGAAGCCAGACATCCATGTGGGAGAAAATGAATGTATTTTTAATACTGATACATAAATATTCAAGTAAGGAATAACATGAAGCTCTAAAATTCATTTATAGGGCAAATCCAAGGGTACGGTTTACAAATTTGAGAGCATGGATTCGTAATCAATAATACAGTTTATTATTGGTTGGTTATTTATTACAGGTTGGCTCTGCACAGGATGATTTCCAGCCTGATGTTTGTTACGTTTCATGTTAAATCTCATCGTTCTGGGACAGTTACAGGATAATTGATGTGCAGAGTCTGCTCCAACGTCTGAAAGTTAAATGTGATCCCTTAATTACCGAAACATTTTCAGCTGTTCCAGAAATAATAAAAAGATTGCACAAATCTTGTTCATGCTTTAGGAATTGAGAATTAATATGCAACACACAGCATAACACCATATGTTGTTAGGGAGTTATATTTCTTCCTTGTTTTTTTATTTACTTTTTGTGTATATTGGCTTTTGTGTACATAAGGACCTAAGACAAAGCGTTTTATACCAAACTAAAGTTTTTTTTAATCTATGGCAGTGCATTTAAATCACTGTAGCTGGCTGTAATTTATTTATTTATTTTACATAAATATTTTTAACCTGCAAACAACAACGCCACCTTCAGCAGATATTCAATTCACAGTGAGGTTGTCCTGGACTGAAGCACGCATGTACAGACCAACTGAGTACAAACCACCAGAGTGCCTGACATTTTATTATTATCATCATTATTATTAGTAGTAGTAGTAGTATTAGCATTAGTGTTAGTAGCATTAGTTGTGGTAGTAATATTATTATCATTTTGGGGACCTCTGACCAACTTAGTCACTTAGATTACTTGCTGGTCTGCTATACTAGCAAAAAAAAATCTTAGTCGATTAAAACCCATAGCTTAATTATGTACTCAGGTAAATATACACAATAAATATTAGCAAATTATACAGAGTTTTTGCACAAAACTGATGAGATCCTGGAAAATGCTGATGAATTTAAATTAATCAGTTAAAACGGGTATAAAACATCTTATAGATATTGACCCTGCCAAACTAATGATCAACAATCAGCTATGAAAGGGCATCCTGAGTACACAATGTGACTGAGCAGGAAAAATGTAGATTGAAACAGACGCATCCAACTGTAAGTCTTCCCAGAAATTTCACCGAGAGGAACCTGTAGAACTGGATGGACTAAAACCCGGCCCTCCTCTTGGTGTGCCTTGCTCAGATTTCAGGCAACACTTAAATGCTGTGCAGATAAAGTTGCAGGAAGAGCCTCAGGAACGATGTCCTTGATAACAGTACAGTAATACCAGGCCTTGTCCCCTGGAAGCTTCAATGAGGTGTGGAATTTGTTCTTTCCTGCACTTCAGTCTGAGCAGAAAAGTGCTCTCCATCCCTGTCTTGAGTGTGTCATTCACCCAGACCGGGTCCTTTTTGTCTTTGTGGGTAATTTTTCTTGCTTCAATAGTCTTTCACTCTCCAGCGGAACAGGAGCGAGTGTTCTGCACCGTCCTATAGTTTGATGAATACCGTTACCTATTCAAGCTAATGTAACACTGGCGAAATGTCTCAGATTGTTCCTGCCAGTTAGCAAGGTTAATGCAAACGTGACTGACGTTAGCTGATGCTGCAGTTGCCTGGCAACAACAAAAAGATGCTACAAGTGCCTCAAACTTCACAAAAATAGGAAGAGCTGTGCAACCATGAAAAACACATGCTGTCAGATCATCACCCACAACATACAGGCCTGCTGTAATTATACTGCTGTCTGACAAGACCTATTTCTGTGTTTATAGCTGAATGTCTTTTTGAAACCTCCCTGACCCTCTGACCTCTCTTTCTTCTCTTTCTTTCCTTTGTGCTCCTCCAGTGGTTGTGGTGGCTGAAAATTGTTTCCCTACTCTGCCTTGAATTTGCTGCAACTCTTTTAATCTCTATAAGATATAGAATAAAATGGTCGTAGAATTGTAAAGGTGCAGTTCCCTTGAAGATTCATGGGATATACATTATGTTTTTTATTCAGAAAGGGACGACTGACACAGAGGTTCTCACCTCTGCAGCAGTGTAGCAGTGAAAGAAAACAGTGTTACAGAGAATGAAGGGTTTTTTTTTTGCTAATAATGGTTGAACATTAGAAATCAAATCTTTATCCACATGAAATTAATTTTTCTGTATTGCTGTGTACAGGGGTTGGCAGAGTAATTTCTCATTTTTTTAAATGGTACTTGCTTAGGCAATATATAAATATAAACTTGGCTTTACACTCTGTGGTATAATACAGATATACAATACACTATACAATCTGTTTTATTGAAATATTAAGACTTTATTAAGCGTAAACCCCAATAATATAATAGTTATGGTATCTATAGCCGGTGAGAGAGTTAGCAAAATAAAAAAGACTGTTTATTATTTAGGTACATGGGAGGGTTTTCATTGGGGAGCGAAGCACAAACAGGTTAAGACGTATGAAAAATAAGCCACGAAGTCAGAAGGCAAAGTTATTGCAAACATCGACTTGTTTCAACCTTGCTGGTCTCCATCTAGGCTTTTTTTTTTTTTTCAATTACATGGTCATCATCATGTTTCATTTGAGGTCAGAATCTTTGTGCAAGAAAGAACATATGATCTTTCATAATATAATTTCATTATATTGCTTAACATTCCCTTCTACTCTGAAATGATCATTGCCATAGTGTTACATTGGTATCATGAGAATAATCTGATTTCACAATGTCTGACACCAAAGGCATCACCTGAGGCTGACACTGTAATGAGATTATAAGTCTGTTTTCATGTTTAGAATAGGATCTGATAAACAGGATTGTTTCTGTTGTCTGTTTCATTATAATGCATTGTTTAGCATGTCATTGTAATATACTATTTACAGTAGGACAATTAAAGAAAATGTGCTGTTTGCAACATTATTACAATTTTTATACAATCTGTAATTGGAGTAATGTTATTAATGATCATAATGATCCTAGTGATTAGTATTAATACCGAACCACTAATCATGCAAATGACATTGTTCCTGTCTTGGTGGTTTTAATGAGAACCCAAATATTCGAGCAGATAGCTATTATTTTCATGATGTAAAGTTCACACAATTCATAAACATACAGGTCATACATTTATAGACAAGAGAGACAAAAGAAACAAGAACGATTCAAAATAATTTATTTCAATTTTCCTTTATTTGCATTTTTCCACAAGCTGCTAACAGGCTTTGCAGTGTTTTTGAAAATGCTGCACTTCAAAAAGAGAGGGGGGGGATAAAGGGAGGGGGGACTTTTAAAGGAATAAATCTTTAACTGCACTGATAAACTGTCCTCAATATATATTTTTCATTTTCTATCAAAAGCAGCTCACCTATCTTGGACAGGAAAAATAAATTTCATGACACTGAGGTCCTAAACAGCGAATATTATACTGGACTGGAAATAAAATGGAGATTTGGGTGAATGTGATAACTGAGCATGTTCACTGTGTTTTTGATCGGGTCTGAACGTTTAGCTGATTTGTCTTGTTTCTTGTTTCCACCATCATTGCTGTTGTAGTGCCTGCCCTGCTGAGTCCACGCCCGTACAACACATCTGATAATGTGATATATTAAGACTGTAACTTTCTTTTTTCTCTCTTTTATTTATTGTCAATAACCCTAATTGCTTGTTTTTTCATTAACTGATGAATCATTTAGTCTGTCAAGAGAAAATAATGAAAAATGTTCCTGGAAAGTCCAAAGTGAAGTGTGTGATCTATATCTATATATAGAAATACAGTATTGCTGCATTGGAGAAAACAGACAACCACTGTAATACTGGATGGTTCTTGTCACATTTTCAAAGACTCCCTTCAAAGACTTAACAAACAGTGATATGCATCATGTGTCAGGTGGAATTTAAGTATCACTGAAGTAAACAAGAAAATATAACAAATATCCTGCTATGACAGCCCTTGACATGTATTTAGCTAGCTAACTAGCTAAATACGTAGTTAGAGTGTGTGTTTGCTTACATTAATGGATGTGTGGGGATGTATTCAGATCTGGATGACAATATATAAACTACTCAGCAGGAGTATTTACATTTTAGAATATATAAGATTATAGACGACATGTTTTCTTTGTGTTAATTCTCGTCCCAGTCAAGCCATTCTAATAAGAACTGCAATACTCTATACGGCATATAGTCCCTTTTCTGTCACCCCATAAAAGCACGTATGAACATGCTTTTAGTCTGATGTCAAATGAGTGTAAATGACAGTGTCATTGGCAGGGAGGCAGGAATCCATCAGACGCCTCCTTTAGGGACTCTGCAGGCTGAGGGGGCATCAGGGCTTCCAGCAGCTCTGGACTCTCAGCCATTAGTGGGACAGGCTTGTAAGCAGCATCACATTAGCCCTGTGCCATACTGGGATTAATAGGACAGGTGTTGATTAAAGGACGCCACCGATGGCCATCAGGAGGAGAGATGCAGGACCAGATGGATTTGCATTGAACATATTGACTGGTAATCAAATTTGGTCAAAGCACATAATTGAAGATGCAAAGCACAGTGCAGTGAACCAGTGTGTTTCTGACGCCTCTTTTATCCCCGGGGGCTTTGATTCAGAAACTGTCAGGTACTTTTGTTTCCTGAGCGTGTTTCTCAAAAGTGATTCTGAGATTGGTTGTTTTGTTCTCAAGGCTATTTGCATATCCATCAACACAGACAATAAAAGTGACGTTTATAATGACTCCTCATGACTATTACCTCCACCAAGAGGGTGAAACCTCCAGCAAGGCGTTACGTAATCGCTCCTGTCAGTTTGTCTGTCTGGCTGCAGGGTAACTCAAAAATTACAAGAGGGATTTGCACAATATTTGGTGGGAAGGTTAGCCAGAACCTAGGAAAGAGAAGCATGAGGGCGTGGCAATGGGTGGGGCTTGGAAAACAGAGTCCTAGTTTCCAAACACATCCCCAACTTTCCACATTGAGTATCAAAAGGTGCATGTTCTATTACAAAATGACCTTAAAAGGATGTGGCGTAGAACGGGGCTGTAACTCCCAGCTGTGACCTGGCGGATGTCTGAACGCTTTCTTGTTTCAGATTTTTGCTGATCTGACTGTTGGAGTTTGAGAATAAATTGAGCAGCAGAGATAATCAGTGTTCAAATTATAATTTGGCTTTCAGGGCGATCTCTGAAAATAGAAGTTGGACAGGTCGGCATCTCATGGGAGTCAATGATGTTCACATGCTGGGAATGAAATCTGCCAAAATGACTACAAACAAACAAAGGCCTTGTACTGACTAAGTGCTGCATGTGTAAAAAAGAGGCCTGTACTGCCATGTGTATTACTGAATATCACTGTCACTGTACGCTCTCTCTCTCTCTCTCTCTCTCTCTCTCTCTCACATGCAGACACACTGAACATCTGATCTGAAGGCAATTTTGTCAACGTCAACAGTAATCAATATAAAACTGCTGCAATAGGGCAGTAACACCTCCAAATCACACACACACACACACACACACACACACACACACACAGAAGCACTGCACTGTTTCCCTACTCAAACTACAGCAGCCTGGGTTCAGAGAGGGGATGACCTCATCTCAACTGGACACCAATAATTAATCTATTTTAGTTTCAGTGATTACAATATGCAAATTATATGAGCAAATACTTAAGATGATGGACTTGGTTTTTAACTTTTAGATATCAACCCAAAATCTTTTTTTTTAAGGTCTCTTTCAGCAGCTAATGTGGCTGCAGTGACAAATGTACAGCAGAGACTTGACAAAATCAGCCAATTATGTCAGAATCATTAATAATGAACACACATGTAGAGGTGTGTGACATAAACAAATGTCTAATAATGAGCTCATCAGTAACAACCCATTCAATATGAATGATTAAAAAAGGAGTCCAGATCTGACAGGCAATTGTAATTATCAATTATATGTGTTAGTGTATGGAATTGATTAATAAGGACCAACGATTCACCATGTGGGAGTGGACCAGTACGTTCTTCTTCTCCTATCTTTTCTAAACCACCTGTTTAATTTTACAGGTTTGAGTTGATGGTCTGTTCGATGTCTGTTCGTGTCGATAAGCAGCTACACATTCTCGAGCTTCATTCTTGAATTTTCTGTGTTTTTCTGTGTTGTGCTGGAACAAGAAAAAAAAATCGATGTATATTTATAATTATTTATAGTCTTTTCATGATGATGCCTGTCAATAATCATGGGCATACCGTAGATCGAGTATATGGTCTCATCGATGCATAGTGTTAAAATCTACTTTTCAAGCTGTAATAAAGTAACACAAGTGAACTGTGTGTTTAATAGTCAAAATGTTCACAGTTTTTCCTGTCTGCTTGCCAATTTTTATTTTCCCACGCAAATGATCTCTTGAACTACTTAAGTGATCTAGTGAACTCTGTTTTTCAGCCTTATATGCCATTACTCACGGGCATGAGCAAAGTTCAAGTTCACATTGTTGAATTTGATTGAAATGAATTTAATGCAACTGCTGCGATGCTTAATAATATGAAGTCTTGATGTAAAGTTTCCTCTAATGCACAATTAACAAATATATTCCAGTGAAAAAAAACAAAACATTGCAAAGGGTATTTTGTCTGACCGCTGGAAGCAGACAGTGACCGCTTCAAATGAACGCAGAGCCGGCGGCTACAGAAGCTAGTTAGCCAGCATCTCCACAAAGCTATCAAGTTACCATGAGTCACAGCAGGGTAAATGCTATGACTTAAAAATAATAGATTCAAACAGAGAGCAGGTGGTGATTCTGCTTTAGCCGACAGGCAAACACTCACTGAAATCATTTTGAAGCTGACATATCAGAATTGTCCAGAGCCTCGGCTGCTCGTCACAGCAGGTGACAAAGTCAGTGGGCTACAGTGTGAGCTCGGCATCATGGGACAGGACAGGGAAACTGTACAAACTCCGGAAGAAAGGAGGAACACTTGCACCACTGTTACTTGGAAAACAAAACAAAAAGCGGATCATTTTCATTCCAAATTCCACTTGGGCAGCTGGCTCCACCCCCAGAGAGATTTATTTTTTTATGGATTTGCATGCTTCACCTGGGTCACATTTTCAGGTCAGAAAATTCCAGATGAAACCAGACAAATCTCATGCCTGAGTGAGGTTGTTTTTTATTCTGTATCGGTCATTTTGGTATTTGCATGCATACTTGCATATATGTATTTATGCGCACATACACAGGTACATATGTAGGCAGATTTATATAGGTATTGGTATGCTTGTGTATATATAAGAAGGTTGGCACAGATATATGGTAATATATGTGAATGTATACAGAGTTTATATACAGTACATACACTGTGTATACATGTATGCACTGTGAATGTGCAGTGATTTTTTTTTCTTTTAATTGCTTTCTATAATAAGTTCCAATGCCTTCACTTCAACTGTGATTCATAACTGTCGTCTCAAATGAAGTGCGCGTCTTCACAACTTATCATCTTCACTATAATTTTACAGGCTTCTCAAATTTGAGCAACAGCTTAATTATGTAAGAGACACACAAGTGTCTGTGTTTGATATTAAAATTAGAGTGATTTATTTCAAAATCTTTCTGGAACCCGAGTCTGCTCCACTGAATGTATCCCAAATATAAGAAAACAATTAGAAAACGCCATATGAGTTACTAGTTTCCATGGCAACATTAACTTTGCTGCTGACCAGCCGCTAGGCAGAGCCTCTCCACAGCCTGATGATATGAAAGGGAACCACTGACTGTAACACACAAGTTGGAAAAGTCAGCAAATGCACGTTGATCCACAACATAGTCTGTGTGTGTGTGTGTGTGTGTGTGTGTGTGTGTGTGTGTGTGTGTACAGCAGTGCAGAGCCAGAAGGTGCTAAGTGATTAAATGGGGAAACAGAAGTATCACTGAGCTGTCTCATTCAATGCGTAAAAGTATTCAGAGAAATATTCAGAGTGAATTCTCAGGAACAGAGGTCAGTACGTTTCGTCTTCATCTTATCCATCGATTTAAAATTCACAATGGTGCGGAGAAAAAACAATAAAAAAGTGCAATATTCATAAAACCTCTAGGAGAACGAGGGCGGGTCTGCCAACAGTTTTGTTTTTGATATTGAATACGGATCAGATGGAAGAATGGATCTGATAACTTTAAGATTCTCTGTGAAAATAGAAGCAGTTCTAAACATAATATTCTACTAACAGCTGACTTTAATGGAACTGTTTTTAATATTCTATTTCTACGCATTCATCCCGTTTTTAAATACAGTATGTTGACATATGAGCTGTTCATGTTTCAGTCCTGCTTCACCTGAAAGAAGATGTCATGACCACAGATTCAACGAACAGATTCCATATCCTTCTACAGTCAGTCACACTGAGTGACTTGTCACAGGCTGTTTGATGGTTTCCTTTATGCATTTTAAGAGCAGCAGTACTTCCTGTTCACTGAACCAAGCAACCAGGTCTCATCCTCATTTATCATGGAATCAGATAACACTGACCTCTCCATTTTAATGTGTTTATTCAAAAACTTTATTGTTGAGTATCTGAATGTTTGGCTTATCAAACAAATATTTACCTCATTAATCTGTTACTCTGATTTAGGCTGTGGAAGCTGGGTTGAAATATTGCATTTGAAATACATTCATCTTTGCACTTTTTGTGCCTTTTTTCCTTCTAAAAATAGCTCGTATTGTTGTAATGGTACAATTATTCAATCACTATCAGTTCTTTCAGGTGTTCAGAGAGCAAATCTTGGCAGTAATCAATGCAAACACTGAATAAGATGTCAAGACCTGCCAGTCGGTGAGTTGGAGCGGTGTACAGAATCCATTTTACTACACTTCCCCTTTTGGTTTCTTCAGACAATCAGAGAACATGTACAGACACTCAGGGAATCAACAAGTCTGACAGAACAAAAGCAATTGTACTTTTGCAGAAAGCTTCGCTCACATGAACGCACAGAAGCAAAATCCAGCAGCAGTTGCAGCCGCTGATGTGTATCCTGTGATATGATTGCAATTAGTATGTTTTAGCCCTGCAATTAATGTTTTTGAAAAACAATCACAAAGAAATTAGGATTGATTAAAATGATGGTGGAAGTGAATCAATCATTGTCACAGCTTAATACGGAGCTTGTTTTGCCAGGACTTACAGAGAATATAGATGATAAACAAACTGCAGCACAAGCTCAGGTTAGCAGGTTAAATCTGGTTTTGCTAAATTTGTCAAATACGACACTGATGCCATGTTTGACACTCAGACTCCTCTGCAATGAAGGAAAAAAAAAGTTGTGTGTAGCTCTTGTGACTGAGTATAATATCTATCTAAATCTATATCTATCTATCTAAATCTATCACTTGTTCTGTACAGTAACACAATTCTTTGATATTTTCTGAACACTGCTGTCAATTAGAGAGATATCAGAAGGAAAGGCAGTAGAGGATAATAAATGGTGGGAGGGAAAAAAAACAGTAAAATAAAATGAAAAGTAGGCCTTAAACTTTACTTTTTTATGGATATCATTACTGCCTGTTGGAATATCAGTGTCCTCACTTTTACACAAATGGAAGCCTGTTAAGATCCTCTTATCAAGAGTGTCAATTAATCATCTGTGGTTAATTTTTAATTAACTGGAGGCATCTCAAGACCATTTGAAAATCTTCCAAATGGCTGCCTTGGGATGGACTCTCAGGGGCAGGAGGTTTAAATTAGCCCAGTCAAGAGTGTGTTTCATCTTGAACCCGAGGTCAGCACGGCCGCAGAATATCAAGTCTTATAAGACACATCCTCAAATTTGTCTTGACAAGCTCTCCTCACGACGTATCATGAAAGAAAATGGTTGGCGATTGTAATTGAAGATAACCTCATTCATCTAAAGTTCAGATACTGCAGTAGAATGGGCACGCTTGATTATATGCAGCACAATCATATTTATTTTTGTCAAAACCTCTCCGGGGTGGAGGCTATTCTGTGGGCTGAGAATTGTGCATCATTGAAATGTATGAAAATAACCGGATCATGGCCTTTTCAAAGTATTATACAAGCTTGCTCTCCCTTGCCAAGTTACAGTTACTTCATGTATAAATTTGAGTTCTCAAGAATTATCATCTCTTACAATTTGACAAATTTATTTTACTAACTAGGCCAAATAATTTCTGATTTGAAGCCATTGTCAATCAAGAGTCATTGATGAGTATTTATGGGAGACGTGTGGATGTTTAGCTTGTTCTCATTCACAAAACCAACCAACAGACATGCATGACAGCAGTTTACAGCCTTACATTGTAAACATATCATATGCATGTTTGCATGTTTTGTGTGCACAGCTTTTTGCTGTATAATCTATGCAAAGTTTTATTCATGAAGCCCCTGCTGATAGGATTTTAGCTGCATGATGTACATGCTCTGCCTCCACACTGCAAAACATCAGTATCCCTCTTAAGCTCTTTTAAAGATGACACCTAAAGTCACTGTGAATCAATTACTGAAGGACTGCTGGCCAATTAGGATGTGCTATTAAGTTTGGTCACTACAGGTACAGAATGTGATGAATATAGAGATTAGAGCGCTGGTTATGAGACGGTGCACAGAACACTCAATCCAAATCATATTTAATATGATGACAATGATATTAAAGGAGAAGCTCAATTCATTTGAGTAGCCCAGTCTGTAAGAACACACTTTGCAAGGCCACTGACTGCACTGCATGCTGCGTTTATGAACAGTGTGTCCACTTAAAATTAGTTAATCTCAACAGAGCACAATATGAAAACATTTGAAATTTAACTATTATAGTTCTGACCACCACTTTTTTCTGTCCCAGTGCAGTTGGAAATTAATTAAAAGCTTTTGAATTTAATGAATTAAATTAAACAACCCAAACAACTACTGTTGTGTTTCTCTGTCTTGTGCTGTTGTGCTTTTCTCTCTCTCAGCAGAGTTTTCTCTCTCAACCAGGATTCAAACTGAATCTCACTTTGTCTTTGCACCTTATCACTGGTTCCACAGAGAGATGCTGAGCTGAGGGGGACGCTATGTATGGGAAACAGAAGCGATGCCCCGTGGATGAATTTGATATCTGCCTTTTCAAAGTCGCGTTATTTATTCACAACTTGTTAGTGTTTGAATTCACACTGTGTTAACAGTTCTCTCACATGTGACAGCATCCAGCTGGAAGGCCTTCATCTGCCTCACGCTCCACTAACCTGCCGCACATCAACATGCAAATAGCGCCTGTGTAATCAGCAGCTCATGTTCGCTCACCTGTTGCTGATACGGCAGAGCTGCACCGCTGGGGATTGAGATGGAGGGGAGCTCTGTCCATCTGGAAGCTCCTTACTGTCTGCACGCATTTCTTTTAGCGTCACTATATATGATTACCCCTGTGACCTTTAATACTGTTGTGCATCTGGACAACATGCAGATTTTTTTTTCTTTCAAAGCTTATGTGCTATTTATGCAGGTCGGCGATAGAAAATGTGAGAGTAAGAGCTGGTATTGATGAGCTGCATGACGAATGGCCCCGGCTGTTCAAGCAGGATGCAAAAGGCAGGTGGAACTATATACATACCTGCACAATTATACTGTACAGTGAGGCTGTGCACAGGAAATATGCATAATTGTCTACTTTTTCTCGAGAAATGGTTATCACTTTGGATTCAACGGGGTCTTAAGTTTGTGGCCTCTGCTACGATTAACTTCCCCCTGGTGAGAACAATTACAATAGTGAAAAGGGGGGTGAAATTAATCACTAGCAGAGCTTCCTCAGAGGTTAAACAGCTGAAGTTATTTTGTGAAGTTTCAAGCAGGCTTTTTAATCAGGCACAGTTCAGTTTGATGTGTCTCTGCGGGAAGCGCAGGGGATTCTTCGGCTCAGCTGGAAGCCAGGGCCTATGGGAGGCTAATCACATTCTGGCTAAAATAATATGATATGAGTGCATTCAGCGAGGCTGGCAAGCTCATTAAATAATCACAGTGGAAACCTTCGTCAGTATTTCCTTGAGTATTCATCACTCAGGTGTACCCCTGTAATGAATGGGGGGGAGCACATGATTAATGTCAAACAATAAAGCCTACTGGGCAACATCAATGACAGATAACTCACAGAGGCCCTGGCCTCTTGTGTCTTGTGTGCATATAGTAAATCACAGATCCTGATGTTGGGCCAGCATACTAAACGAGGGCCTATTGAAGCCTTACAAAAGCCTCCCTGTGATACTTTCTTTGATAAGGGCAGAAACCTTGAGGATAAAAGCCTTTCTGAATTATAAACTACTGCAATAACACTGTCATTTTAGAGACACTGGCAACTACGTGCATGCATAATAATTATTTTGGATATTTTATTTTGTAGCCTAGTTCAGAAAAATGCTGTATTCTTGTTCTTCCAGTAAATCTTAAGGAAGGCTGTGGTGTGGTCAGGTTCAGAACGAGCAAAACCAAATTCAGTTTTTCAACCGTTACATTTAGATTGATTAAAATCTCCCATCAAATTAATAGTTTTAGTTTTTGTGCAGTTTTTGTCCCTTAAACACACCGAATGCGAGCAGGGAGTTTAACAGCAGCAGTTTGTCATGTTCCCAACACTATCAAGCTGTCATAATAACCTGGGCTGAGAAATACTCTGCAGCCATTATTAACACTATTATTAACAGTATATGCTGATGTGCATCCCTCTCACTGCCATTTCTCTCTCTCTCTATCCATATCCGTGTGTGTGTGTGTGTGTGTGTGTGTGTGTATCACTTCCCTGTTTACCTCCTCTGCACTTAATTTGCACACCTTCTAGTCTGGACTGAATTGGACAATTTTTCTTTTAGGTCCATGGATGCTGGACTTCCACTGCCTGCTAGTTAATTTGCTCGCCTGCTAGGTTTTCCAGTTGTTGCTGATGAGTTGCATTCACACCCAGCAGCTGCACGAATTGTATTTTCCCTCAAGGATTCAGGCTCCTGCTAGATGCCCCTGTTCTTTGACATCTCACAGCATGGGGTCCTTTTGTGTTTTTGAGGCTCACTAAGTCGAGGTCTTCCATTTCCCAGCAGCCCTGAAAGGCCGTTAGTAAGGGAAGCTAACTGAGATAGCTGTGAGTCTTGCCTGTCTCCACCTAGATAATTATAGCGCTCTACAAGCTGGTCTCCAGCTTCACACAAAACATTTGGCTGGTGTCAGCCCAGAGGCTGGTGCATCATGTCCCACAGGCACAGATCAATGTTCTCCTCCACAGATACACATCACACCAATAATCCAATAATAGCAATGAGAATGATAATGATGTGCGTAGACATGACAGATATGAACCCAGCTCAGCTCCTCTCCACACTGCCCCCTGCAGGCAGAGGACTGTCAAGACCAAGAAGGTGAGTCATCAGGTTAGCCTGTCAGACAGATGTGTAGCCAGATGTTCTGGGCCCCCTGAAAGAATATTGCTCTGAGCCCCGCAGTGGGTGTGAAGCATATTGCAAAATTATTTTATTATTTTTTTTAATATACATGGTATATTTAACAATTTGACTGCTCACAACTCTAATATAGCGACAAAATCCATCTTCCTCATTGCTCAATTTGCCGTCTCTTTTCTTTTATTCATGCAGCTCTGCAAACGACTTCCAGCACATTGTTGAAACTCCACGAATACCAAATCAAGACAAGTCAGGAAAGATTATTTATTATAAATGCCATTGGTAGGTAGCTAACTAACAGGACCGTAATGGGGCGGGGGGTCAGCAGGGGACATCAGGGTCTGCTGGAGTCCCTACAGTGAGTAAAGAATTAATTGTGCCCTGAATTTGCACTGGAAAGTAATACAGTCATTAGGAAAAGAGTCTATCATCCACTGTCCACACTCAAATTCTCAGCTTCACTTTGAAGTGAAGGGTGGATATCCCATCAGGATAAACATACTGTAATAATATTAATATATACAATATAAACGAATACACCAATCTCTCCATCAAAAAACAGAGGAGAGACACATGAGACTCTCCAGTGTTGTTAAAACATAGATGCAGTTTGTGCTGCTTCATGTTGGTTGGTCAGCCCCGCTGTGACCTCACACCTCGCCCACTATACTATATTTTCAGTACAGAGAGGAAAATGGCAACTGGGAACAGATATTTGTCATCAAATTTGCCAACATAAGACCATTCTAACCACACAATTTTTATTATTCTATTCCGAAGTAACAAATGCCAAATCTTATGATCTTATGACATCCTACTGTATTTTATTTATTTATTTTTTGGCCAGCGTGAGCCCTTTGTTTGTTGGGCCCTAGAATTGTCATCAAATTTTCTCTTACTTAAAACTGTGGTATTGTCAGACAGAGAAGCTCCACCTCTCAGCCTGTCTAACTGCTTTGACCCCCTGGCTGATCCACAATCCACCATCTCCCTCTGAGTCAGGTCTACCTCCTGGACTATCTGCTCTTGTCCTCAGGAGCTCTGCTGTGCAGGACTTCAGGGGGCCTGCATCTGCAGTTTCCCTGGAGTGTGTGTTATTGACATCCTGCATCAGGTACCTGCTGCATTCAAACACCACCCACAGTGCACTATGATCTTCATCCACATACAATACGACAAGATCAAATGACAGCAGAAAGCAGCAGGCTGAGGTATCAGATGACTGCAGACGTCTTACAGCGACTCTGAGGTGCTGATCTGTGACCACCGTCTGCACCAGACTCTCTCCTGGTCAGAACCGTCTCAAAATGAATTCAGGAACCTCCAACCAAACCTGATTGATAATTTCAATTTCCTCTGGACCTGCTGTGATTATTATAGAAAAACTATTACCAGAACAATGGACTCCTTTCCATCTGCAGTGGTCTGCAGATGCTTCCTGCAAACATCACATCATATCTATCATATTTCTCACTATCATATTAGCGATTTAAGACAGTTACCGGGTATCCAGATTGTCAAACCAATTCTCTCTTTATTCAGATAATGATGGACCACAGCGTCATCATCAACTAACAGGCAGTGTGTGACGCCCACTGACCACAGTGCAGAAAATTTAAACAACCTGAAACATATTAAGTGTGCTTCACTGTTCGTGATGTCATGCACAAACACAAATTCGACTGTATTCTGTTCTCAGACAGGCAACAAAGAACTCACCTCATCATCACGTCCATATTTAAACTTTTTCAGAAGTAATAGACCTGACAGGAAAGGATGACGAGCTGCTCTGTGCAGAGTGCAGACAGACAAGCTTATTTGGAGACTTATTATCTTTTGAATATCAGGCCTCGGTGTGTCTCCACCCTCCTCCTCGTGGTTTCTTAGCTAAAGTTTCTGTGCTGCAATCAAAAATTTCCATGCATTCCAGACATTGATTGCACTGTTATCTCTGGTGACTTAAAGGTTTCATATTGCCAGTCCCACTGACTCAGATGCTTAATAATGTATCCCCTCCATGAGACATTTAACTTCCCACAGCGTGTCTCTGGGCCGACCAACAAAAAGGCCAAACACTGGACTTTGTTATATCCAAAGGTCTTGAAATCTCTGTTAGATTTTGGATGTTGCAATGTTGGATCATTATTTTGTGTGTGTGTGTGTGTGTGTGTGTGTGTGTGTGTTTATTTTTTAAATCATAAGTTTCCGAACTGTTCAATACTGTAAAGACTGTTAAGAGAGACTGCATTCATCCCGAAGCAGCAGACTTGTTTATTTGTAACTATCCTAAATAGATGTTGCCCATGGTATCATATTGCGATATCACCATGGTGGATAATTGTAACTCTAGTCTGAGGCAGATCATTAACAAGATTGCCTCAATAAAAAACAAAATCTCTGCCAGGAAAACAAAAAGTGCCTTGGAGAAATGGGGAAAAGGGAGCTTAAAAGAGACAACAGGCAGGCTGAACATGAACGGCATCAGACCGAGCTTCACATTTATGAAATTCATGAAGATACACGTTCCTTATTTGGAAAGTTAAAGGATAATCCCGTCAGTGGCAAAACAAGCACCTTTAGTGGACATACTTTGACGTGGAGAGGTCACCCCATTGGGTTACATTACAGCTGTGTTATGCGGTTGCCTGTTGTAGTGTTCTCACTCAATACTTGACTGAATCCAAAACTTCTTGTTCCTATTAATCATTTAGACCCAGATAGAGGAGAAAACAGAATCCAGGTTTAAAAAAATAATTATCTTTTAACAGACAAGCACATTTCGTAAAATTATACACGCTACTTTCTTTCATAACAGAAATCACATGATAGACATGATGTTTAAGTTACTTTTTTTTTTTAGTAAAATGAGCCCTTTCAATAAAAGAGTGATCATTTGATCATTTGCACCATACAGTTTATATCCAGCCTGTTGTTATGGCCTGGTTTGAGCTTTCTAAATTTCTGTATCGGCCGATGAAAAGCTCCTCCCCCCTCCACTTCACCCCCTCGCTGCTATCAACCTCATTCAAAAAAACAAAAAAAAAATTTCAGATTAGTTGCAGAAGTGCGTCGTCAACCAGTAATGCAGCGACAGAAACAGTTCATTCAAATCTCCCCTTGTGTCTGACAGTCTGTGGTTTCACGTTTTGGTTTTGGAGCTCAGAGACAAAGTAATCCCAGTAATCCAAACACAGCGCTGCTGGTGTAAAATGTATCCTTCATTTAAAAAAAAAAACTTTCTAGTCGGGATCCTCTGATGTGCGAGTGGCTTTGTGTAATTAGAAACAGAGATGTGCTCTCACAAACACAAACTGGTGGTCGGAAATCACTTAATGAGGCTTTAAATGTTTTGCCATGACAGTTGTAATCGACCTCTTCCTCAACATCATCGTACCACCGAGGGCAACATGTGTTGTCTCGCCAATTTGACTGTGGTCAGCTCCAAAGATCTTAATGAGGGTGTAGAGCAGCTAAAATCACCCACCTGCTCCGCTGACACTTTCCCCCGAGACGACAAACTGTCATGTCTTACATGAAGTATATGACGAGAATATGTCATCTGTCTGTGTCATCTCCCTGCAATAAACCAACTGATGCCACTGCCATCAGCATACTTGTCCAGATGACACGCTGAATTATGGATCCGACTCTCATCGGTATAAATAGAAAACTATGCAGCAAACAAGAGGCAACCTTGACATGAACCAGCATTTAAAACAACTTGACCAGACACAGAACCATAAACATGCTGCAGCCAGAGGTCAGTCAACAACATGAATAGCTGAACACATCACATGAGATTTATTTCATTGTTTTGTTGACTGTCCAGAGAGCAAAAAACATTCCTATTCACTGGGCTTCATTCACATGCACAAATCTGTGCCTTCATCAAACCATTCATACGTGCCTTTTAAGCAAAAATCCATGATCAATATCTTCTGACTTAAATGTTTTAATGCATTAAGGGGAATCCCTGCCGACTCACATTTACGCAGGTTGTATACAGGATTCACATCAGGTCTCAGGTGCCAATGACATGTTTACCAGCTACATGGAAATCTGCCCTTTCTTGCTTCTACCTCTGAAACTATTGGATTAGATTTCAGCATTAGTTAAGTTTTTCTACATTTTTTTTACCTCCAGGTTTCATGTTTATCTTCTTTTCAGTGGCTTGACAGTTTTCTCCACTGCTGCACCTCCAAAAGAGCTTCTGTTATAAAGACAAAATGAGGACGCAGTGGTATGCTAATTACCGATTGCAGGCACGTGCCGGTCAATTTAGAATGATTCTGAATCACTAACATATGCACGGGGGTGAGAACAAATTGGCTGGTACGCGTGTAATGAATCCAGTGGTAATTTTCCATGTGTACTTATTCTGTGAGCAAAAAAAGAGCATTTCTACACACATATTAGTGAATGATGTCAGTGTCACTAGAGCCTTCAATCAAACGGACCAATTCTGCGCTTTATTTTTGTTGGAACAGAGACCAGAGTCCACAGTGAACTGTCCAGGGCCAAAAGGATCATGTATGAATTCCCTTTCAAAGTGTATCACCAGCAAACACATCCAAGCAGACCCAAACTAGATCAAGACAAGGTGGTTTATGTACTACGACGTCAAAAATGCCATTCTACAACGGACTGTGGAGGACGGCCATGTGAAGAGAGCAACAGGGCCTGTCACTCTGTCCAAGAGCTTGTGAAATGAACAGACTTTAACCTCCCTGTGGGGCTCATAGGGCCTGCACACTGCACAGTCTCTCTGCCTTACAAGAGTAGATGGCCCATGGCGATGGTGATGCATTCACAAACCACTGTGGTGTGACCACCAATGTCACTTTTCTGCAGCAGATATGGAACCAATTGCCCCTATGTGATTCTGTGCTTGTGTTTTTCACTAAAGGCATGAGTGGGCCACAAAGCACCTACAGAATAATGTTGCCAGCACACCGCGAGTGAATGACAATTTGTGGGCTCAAAGTCATTGTAATGCACTGCGAACGATTTCAGAGGAATTAATCACTATGGGAACACAGATTTTGAAAAACTGAAGGACACAGCAGGAGACAGGACAGACTGAAATGTAAAATTCAATAATATGTTTTAATTGCATCTCGATAAGTGTGCTGCAATCTTTCAAGTTTTGGCACACGGCGTAAAAATACAGCATTAAAGCCAAAAAGGACATACTTTTCAAGGTTGTACGCCAACGCTACAGTTATAAAGAAATAACTGAGTGCCCAACCACTGCTGCATTATCTCCTAGAAGCTAATGGAGCTGATGGCATGGCTAGAGATAACATGTCCTCTAGCCTCCTCCAGCTAAATCCCCTCATCAATGTTTCTCACATCAGGTTGTTAAGGAGGGATCCAGGTCAAAGACTTGTTAGATCTCAATCTCGGTCAATTTACACAGGATGACAGCTTAGTACGATACAATCAACCACCTCCTGGCACTGGGGCATGGATGGCTAATTAATTAATTTAGCTCGACTCTGACAAAGGAGAGCTTATGTGTCACCATTGTTTCATCAGTGTTTAATAAATGGATCAAGACAGAGAACAATATGTTTCCAACTACAGTTGCAAACACAGGGGCAGCTGTTGAAAAAATTAAGCGACCATGAAGAAGTATAGCGTCAATTTTCACAAATGCCAACTTTTGAAGTGCTTGCGTAGACTTTCATCTCATATCTGCCGATATGAAGACAAAAGCTCTGCTGTACCCTGTGTGGCACCATGCCATAGATCCACATTAGGAGGCTGACTGACAGAGAGGATGTAAATCCACCGTCAGTGCCACAGAGACCATCTTCCCCTCATTGGAATTCATAGAGCTGCTCTCAATAACAGGAGCACATTTATTTCATTTCCGTACACTCAATCCCATTCATTTACACAGTCTCTAGTGTATGTACCCAGAACATGCACCTTTTCTCAGTTTAACAATCATACCCCGTGCTTGGGGAGAGGCACTGCTGTGGAGAGCTTGAACCAGGAAATCAGCTTACACTGGTAATTAGTTTGCCCATTTGGTTGCTGACAATTGAACTGCTTTCATCAAAATACCACAGGCTGATTCACCCCGCATTGCCAGCAGCAACAGGCAAGCTCCAGTAACTGCTAGCTCCTCCCAGAGAAACAAGTCCTCGTCCCTGTATCATGACCTAACTCTCTATGTCATCCATTTAGCAGTGGATGAAATCCCATCTCCTGTGCACATTTTCCCTCCAAAGAAAACAACCTCTCAGCGACAGAGATGTCAAACCTGCTGATTAGCTGTGTAACACTGCTTTGTCTGCAAGCCAAGGCCATTATTGTGGGGAAAAAAAGTAAAAAAAAAAAAAAAATGAACAATGTCAGCTTTTTCCGCAGGTGTCCACGTTTTTCTCTGAAAGACTCATTAAATTTATGCAAATGACACTGTCACCCCTTGAAACATGCAAATGTGGTCCTTGCATTGTGCTGCTTAGACAAGAGTTGGGGGAGAGCTTTGCAGAGAGTGAAATTTTCTGTGCTCTTAACAGAAAAAAATAGTGGTAACATTCCTGTTGCTGACAGGGATGGTAAATATTTTACTTTATTCTCATTCCCTGTTTTCCAAACATCAATGCGTGATGTTTTCTTACATGGTTGAAGTAAGGGAGAAAAACAGTGGACCCTCTCTCCCCACTGAGGACCTGATATGTATGCGTAGCTGTCATTATCTCCTTAACCAATCAGAAAACTCTTATCTCTAAATTTGTAGTCCCTCTATTATTTGCTGCACTATCTACAGTGATGCTCATCAACAGGGACACTTAGGGAGACATTTCGAGAGCAGGAAAAATCAATCATCTATTTTTTTTTAGCAAAACTTTCAGCAGCCTAAGGGATAAGGTGTAATTTAAAAAAAAAAACAAGTGTAGAACCAGCAAATAAGCACAGCGGCTCCACAGCGTATGGTCCTGCACTTGCTTTCTGAAATGCAGGTGTTGTATTCCAGGAATAAGTCAGGAGTCAATGGTTTTAGATTTAAAATTTATATTTAAATAATGAGTTGTGTTGTAGTAGGTGTAAATGACAGTAAATACTGGGTTACAGTTTACTATGTGTACTGTTTTTTTATTTTTGAGGATTAGGTTTACAACACTGATTACACTACAGTATTTTGAAATATGGTGTATTGCATTGCACATTGCACTGCTATGACTGACAGACATACAGACATTTTTTGGTTTATTTCCTTGTAAAGGCTATGTAAAGAATACAATATGGAGCATAGCAACAGAAGACACACAGAACAAAATGATGTTATGATGAGAATCCTATATATGCAGTTATAGCTCTATTTTTAAAAAAGAAAATGAAAATCTTCATCTTCGGTACTTAGCACTCATTGCCATGGTTCCTTTTCACTGCATTTCTCAGAGATCACCTGTCAGTCAAACAGCATTTTCAGAACAACATCTTCTTCCTTGGATTTCCTCTTGTAGTTTTAAATTGATGTAGGTGGCGCTCTTGAGCCACGCTGCCTGTCACTGCTCACACCTGCTGCCCAGCTCCACTTTTATTCCCGATGAGAAAACTAGAAACGCAGCACTTCATCTGTGCCAGAGGATTTTTCCCCAAGAGGAAGCGACCAGACACAGCAAATGTAGCTTTCATGAACTGTTCACAGATTAAATCATTCACTGACAGACTTGTTTTTTATTTAAAGCCTCAATATGGTATTTTTTACACATAAACATAATAAATGACTAATTTATTTAAACTGTTTGTCTTCCTATGACCTTCATCATACATGACCAAATAGCCCTCTTTACCTGAAACTAGACGACTCCTTGGGGTGTTTATCATATGGAGTGGGCGGGTATACATATTATATTTAATTACACCATGATTTAATTAGAAAATTGAGGACGATGTTATTTAAAAGTTACAAACTAATAACAGTACAATTCTATAAAAAGTTGTTGGAGTCCTGATTACTTGGCTGAATGTCTCCAAGTCTAATTGGCCTTGGCTGTTCTCTCGTCCTTCCTTCCCCTGCCTGAAGTACAGTATATCATTCTTTTCCACCCTGTCTGCGGCATCCATGATCCCATCCTCGCCTCCAGTGTTGGCCACACATAATGTATTTACAACTAAACTGTTGACGCCTCCAGTGAAGCTCCGCTGTGGCACCCG
>OMLF01056964.1:13686-29473 GCA_900302615.1 Holocentrus rufus | reverse complement strand
AAGGTGGAAGCGAGGGGGAGGAGGGGGAGGGGGAGGGAGAGGGAACGAGGTAAATGGTGATGAAACAGAGGCATGACGCTCACCATGGGAGTCTCATCCACAGGGGACAGACAGACATCTCCACGCTCTTATAAAGAATGCACAGCAGTCGGAGGAGGGTTTATATTTGGGGCTACGCACCACAAAGCATGGCTACGCTTCATCACAGCATCTCCGCGCTTTCAAAGCCAGCCCTCCTCTGTGGAGATAACTTGAAGGCTTGCTTTTCATATTCAACCAGATCCTGTGTGACTTGGCATCCATTCATGTCATGGATTTGTCTTCTAAAGCCCTACATCATACTGCATGTAGACTATTGTCTAAGCTTATATAAATTATGGAAAGGATTGGTATTAGTCAGAATGAATATTTGCATATTCCAAATGAATGTAGAGAGCATTATTAAAACCAACACACACTGTAGGATTTTTATTCATAAGTCATTTATTACTTCCGATCATAAATGCAGTATCACAGAACCTCTTGGCAATAAAAGGAGCCATTAATATTTAGACGCGGCACCCTCTGTGTATAGAAAAGTGTGTGCAATTTCCAGCGTGGTAGATCATTCCTACAGTACGCAGCCACAATAACAGAACAATACTCAACCGCTGTAACCTAGCTGAAGAGGACCACAACACTGCAATATCTGCTCTTCACCTCCCAGGTATAGTGTTTGCGATTGCCATAATGTTCAAGCCCCTGCTCTGTCATCCGCACACCCAGAAGGCTAATCGCAGGGTAAACAAACAACTCCAAATGCGTTGTAATGGGAGCTCAGCTCTCTGGTGAGGTGAGATTATGATGACAGTGAATCAATGGCCCTCAATAACAAGGCTCTGATTTAAATCCATTGTATGGGCGGTAATCCCTGCTGTCTAAATGCATGCCTTAGTAACCCTTTTCTCTGCACGACACAAATGATCCACAAGGATTAATGGCTGCAGGTGTGGCTTTTATGGTCATTACCCTTTAAAATGATCAAACTGGTGATGGAGATATGTATATAATGTCAAAGGGTGAGAAGTCGTGGACATGGAGACTTGAAAAATGGGTTAGCAGGTTTAAAGATGGTACATAACATTTTTACTGTCTTACAGCGCAGAGTAATCATAATACATCTGCAGGTTGGTGATCAATACCAGTGAATCAACAACTGCTGGAGTTTTATCGCACACTCAATCCCCTCCCTGCACTTCCAAATGCTCAAAGACTGAACATCTCGCTACAACATATTTTACTCTCACATTTTGGTTTTTATGTCAATTACAAGCCACAGCAAGCTCTGTCAGAGAGCTGCCAAGGTTGCTGCGATGCCTCGGTTGCCAACAGAGGTCAATAAAAAAAAAAAAAGTCATAGATTATTCAAGGAAGGAGAATGTGAGAAAAGAGCAGCGAGACTGAGGGTGAAAAATGCATGATGCGATCATCACTTACTGTTATCAATTAGCAAAGGACACAGTGAAGAAAAAAATAAAAACAGCTGCACCTGCAAAGGCGCTGCAGGAAATGAAATAAGACGCTAGGAGTAACAAATGACATTCAGGCCCCTGTGGCAGTGATATAGGGAGCTGCAACCCATGGGGATAGGTGGGTGGGCGATAATGTCCTCCCTGAGGCCCCGCCAAGCCCAGCACCCCAACTCCTCCCCCCAAGAGAGAGGATGGGTTGTATATATGAACACACACACACACACACACACACACAGCAGCATTATCCACCCAAGAGACTCCTGAGCCGTAGGTGAGACCACACATGCATCACTTCAATTTATCATTCTCACAGGGCAAGCTTTGCAAACACACCGTAGCAGCGCGAGATGGGCTGATATGAAACATGGCCAGATGCCGGCTTCCTGGCATCTCAATGTGCTGAGACGGCAAAGGCGCGGTGTCAAAATTGGGATTAAGTTGCAGTGAGCATAAACAAACATGGCATCAACGCGCCGCGATGTAACATTGTTATCTCTGTATCAAAAGGTGGTGAGGGAGGTTTTTCTTCCTTTTTTTTTTTTTTTTATTGGGTTGGGGCGGTGTTTGTTTTACAAATCTATCTGCTAATGCTCCACACTATCAGTGCTAAATCAACAGCATGTCAGTTAGCTTTCATCTTAGCGGTTTTCATTTCAATTTGCAGTTAAATCCAACCCGCTCACTTCAATGTCCTTCAAGACACAACCTGCTCACATTAATATTTTACTGTGACATTACTTGTGATGCACCGGATAACAGGAAGTGCTGCTAGTAAAATCAGTGGTATATAAAGGCATTGTTGATATTTGCAGGTGAAACAGTACTTCCTACAACCTGGTTTTATACTTTCATATTTTTTCCATTTTGGAGGTTCTTTGCTGTGAAATCTAACAAACCCTTCCAGTAGACTGGCAGGTTACGCATCAGAAGCTGCAGGGCAGGGAAATAATGGAATATGCCAATAGCAAGAAGCTCATGGTGGCTATGGAACACATCGCCAATGGCTGTTATAGCAATTCAATGATATATTCAGAAATAAACCATGCTATTTTTTTGTTTTCAGGGGAAATATTTTCTTTTCTGTCCTTTCAGTGCAAGCATGAAACAACCCAGATTGTTGTTCAATGCACGGTGCTTGGAGAGATATGATTCTGTCAAAAGTCTCACGTCCTTGTCAACTCAAAGCCAACACTGATGAGCAGAAAATGAATAATGTCCAATTTATTTATAGAAGTAGCCTCCTGTTCCTCTCTTGACAGTAACTGGCAGCAAGTTGCCAGATAAGTAGCAGTGAATCAATATGTGCAGCAAGAAGAATGTCTGTAGCTGATTTTTTATTTTTTTTGGTTAAATCTGATACATGCTGCGTATTAAATTAAGTCCACTAAGTTAGCTGGCACTTCCTGAGGTTTTATGAGCTCATGAAACTGAACACTAGAGGACTTTGTTTGAAAGTGGTCAGTGGGTAATAAAACAGACACGCAGAGAGGAACATGAGCCACAGAGTGATGGAAAACCAGTAAAGCATAAATCCACCTTTCACTAATTAACAGGTTATGTCTGTAGTCTGCACACATCAGTAAAAATCTGTGAACATTTGCCCCCAAAGGGGAGACTAAATAAGGAATTAAAGTAAAGCATGGCTTGGTGTGCTGATCAAGACCGAACCTGCAGCAGTGAATTAGAGACTGTTCTTGTGCACGATTTTACACGAGTATGACATTTATTTCATAGAACTGCGATCACTTCGGACCTTGAATATGTTTTTATATCCCTGAAAAATCATCACAGGTACACAGCAACTACACAATACTTTAACATACTGACAGATAGTTACCTGGTAGTGAAGTGATGTTGAGTATATGAATATTATTTCTCTGGTTCAGAGCTTTTCACTTTGTTGCTGTTGTTGCTAACTCAGTATTATAGTACAGCATAAAACTGTAATTAAGTGTCTTCACTTTATTTTAGAGCAGCCTTGTTCAATGATACAGTAATATTGAGTTAACAAGTAATTTATTTTATTTTATTTATTTTTATTTATTTATTTTTGGGATAGTTAATGTCATAAAGTATCAGGTACTACAACATTAACATTTATTTTGTAATCCTCTTCCTGTTAGAACTGAATTAACAAGAGTACGACACACTTTGTAAATGCACTTTTTATGTTAATACCAACTGGTTTTACAAAACACAATGACCCAGTTGGTTTCCACATATCATCATTTCCTGGCATTTTTTAGAACTTAATGAAATAACTGTCAGGATTTATTTCCTCTATCATATCATTTCTTATTGTATACCAAGTATTCACAGTTCTGTATGTTTGACCAGGACTGTTCTGTATTTCCAAGCAGACAAACTTCACTGCTTCTTATGACTCACCACAAACCATTCACTATATCAAAAAAAAACAAACGAGAAAAGACAGGGCTTGACCTCAAGTTGGACCTTGGGCAAAAAGCCTGGATTTAGATCAAATCGTTGGATGATGAATTCACAGAGAGAAGCAATTTAAGGAGCCTTAAGAGACCAGCTAGTGTTCAACAACAGGAAAGGCAGTGTGGGATCACGACTTGGAACTAAATGCCGGCCAATATTAATTTTCACTGGGTCCTCAAATTTGCTCTCACACTTCAAATTTTAAAAGCCGGACTGGCATAAGGCAGCAATAAAGTTCAGCCTGCTATATTAAAATCAAACACATCATACAGTGCATCCACCAAACCAAACAGTGCGGATAAACCCTGGCATCAAGCATCTTATTGCCCTGCAGAGAGGGACAGTAATCGCAAAATGATGTTGCGCTGGCCTTCAGACCCAACTGCCTTTTATTTTGATGCTGTAGCAGTGCATAAACGCAAGGTGCTGCACTGTGTGCAAATGCAAACGCAGCACAAATCCATGATAAGGACAGACAGTCAAAGAGGAGAAACCTATTTAATCCATGCAAGACGAATCAGGGGAGGGAGAGATATGGTGGCCTTTGAACCTAAACACCGGCTCAGCTGAGAAATAGTTACTGTCAGCAAAAAAGTCAACTCCCAACACAGGGTGGGCTCCATACGACTCAGGTTACACCACTGTACATAATCACCACGGGGGCTTACTGCACCAGTCATAAAAAAGGCTCATATGGACGGGTGTGTTGCTGTGTGGTGATGGGGTGAGTGGTGTTCTCATCTTCCAGCTGTTGTTTTAGTGACCAGCATTCACAGAAATCTGCTGACTGGTAAAATGTATGTTCATGATGAGCTCAGGATCCAGGCTGAGGCTGCGGGCGGCTCTGCCCCTGAAGATGGAAAGAGTCACTGCTGCACAGGTACCAAGAGACCAAATCTGCTCGGCTGATAATCCATAGCAAAGTGGTGCGTTACGACAGAGCAGCGCGTCGTACAAAATGTGGGGGTTTGCTAATAAAAGGAAAACGTGAAGCTGTAAAAGTAAATGGAGGGTGATCAATGCGCGGCGTATTCGTCTCCTGCTGTGCTGCTAACCCCCAAGTTCTTTTGTTTTCACTCCACTGCTCTCAGCTGACAAACCCTCCGCTCTCTCAGCCTCCCGTCCTCAGAAGTAGCTGCAGCCATGTCTCGCCAATTAGAGGGAGAGAAAAGCATTGAAAATCTATCCTGGAATGACCTTCTACCTTTCAGTCTTGATAAAAACTTGTGATAAGTTGATATGCCAGTTGTTGCATGAGTGATGTACAGTACGCCAAGAGAATCTCTACTGCTGAAAAACAATCATTTCTCCGATCTAATGTGTGTCTGTGGAAAAAAAAGAAAAAACATTCTTGGTTATTTTATCTTTTGATGAAGCCTTAAAACACATCTGTGATGCTGGAGTAGGAGCCTTGACACTTGACCCCTCCTACAGTTATCATCCAGCACCAGATCCACTTTCCACTGGGCCCAGTGGGAGGGAGAAAATGAATCCTGATATTTCAAGGATCTGTATCAAGTCCACAGCTGTCCTGACTTGACACAAGTCAGGAGGGGTGGGGAGGAATTTATAGATACATTTAGATAGATAGATAGATAGATAGATAGATAGATATTTGAAGAATTGAGACTGACAAAAGAAAACCCAAGTATCACTTTCTATTTCTGAACTGTGCTTTCAATAGCCAGTTTTATTAATAAGAAAAGATAAAAACTTGACTCATCCCCGTGGGACAGCTGAGTTGTTGGAGCAGTAAACAGAACATAAATAAGAGAGCAAATGGAGGTTATTTAAAGTTGCACAACCAACAATTTCAACACATTTTTATCAATATCAGAATCAGAATCAGAATACTTTATTGATCCCCGCAGGAAATAAGAAATATGTTAGAGAATGTAAAAATATGTAGCAATATATGTAGAATATATACTCAACTACATGTAATAGAAATAGGAAATAAGAAATAATAAATATGTTATGGAAAGTAAAATATGCACACTGTGCTACAATGTGTATCAACCATAAACAAATATGCAGTATGTAAATATGTAAAATATGTTCATTATGTTACAATATGTACAACAGTAAAAATAGACTAAAAATATGAGATTTATGTGCAGCATTCTCCAATGCAAAGGAATAAAAGAATACTAATAAATATTACTACTGCTAATAATACTACTACTGCACTACTACTATTACTAACACTACCACTACTACTACTAATAATAATCTTCATCATCTTCATCATCTTCATCATCATCATCATCATCATCATCATATTAATCATAGAATTGATAATAGTAATAATAATAGAATAATGAAAGCCATGGCAACCCCTGACACCCAGTACTGGAATTCAGGAGCTGACCAATACACAGGAAGTGATGTAATAATCCCTTGTACCATAATCCAGGGTGAGCATTAATACAAAAGTCCAATTTAGATTTTAAAAGAATGATGAACTAAGACACCAGCGGTGACCGGAGACGACATCAGACTACGATGTGATGAATCGACAGGCCTGTCAGTCAGGCAGCATCAGTCACGTTATCTAAATGTTGCACATGCAGTTTGTGAGTGCGGTTACATCACTGAGGTCATCAAGCGGGCACCTCCCATCTCAAACTGTGATTTCAAACAGCCTGTTCAGCAGTTCAGAAGACAAACTTCATCAACAATTAGAGACTGAAGGGGCAGCTGGCCTTGTATGAAGTAAAAGTACAATGTGTAATTAAGTATATATAAAAATGTATCAGTAGAGGTCTTGTAATCCTTGCTGAACTGTATGATGAAACAATTATTCCACTGGCTGAGAACAGGGTATGATGGCTCACTCTGGCTACTGTAGCTGTATCATATGATGTATTAATCACATCTTGGGGGCTGAGTCCACCAAAGTATTTCCTTCTTACGCTCTTCTAAAAACCCCAAGAGCACAACGAGGCGCTGAGCATTTAATGAGCAGTTAATGGTGCCGGCCGCTTGGCATTTCTTTATGGTTGCCGAGAGCTCAAACGTTCAACTTTTGATAAAATGCTCATCACTGTCCTTTTTTACCAGCCGTCCACTAACACTAAGGAGGACGGGCAGGAAGTAGCACAAAACCGCCATCCTATAGAAAGGAGGAACTAATATTGTTGGTATCTGAGTATCAACGTGTTTTGTTGACAGGGCTGCAAAAATACACATGCAACATGATTGTTAAAATAAATATTTCCACATATATTCCATATCATAATAAGCTATAAGTCTCTCAGCTCAGCTTTTTCAGAAAAGCAGACGTCGTTTTCAGCTGGTAAAAATAAAAGCTTTAGTTGACACAGCTCCTTAATCATAGCACAAATTTCCAAATGTTGATGTGTTGCAGTCACAAGAAATATTTTCATATTTTGGACCCCATATCCTTTTTTTTTTTAAACATATGAACAAAATGTATCATGCTGCAAATAAATAACACAGGCACAGTACAGAAAGTCCAACATGTCAACATGCTAACAAATTAGCAAGCAAACTACCGATGCATAGCAGTTGGTTTCCTCTCTTTCCAGCCGTGATCATAATGCAAACATTGCAATGCAAATATCACCTCACATGCAAAACAAAACATGCAGCATGCCTCTTTTCAGTCAGATCAAAGAATTGATATGCGACATTTTCCAAACACAGCAACCAATAATGCAAAAAACACTGCAACATGTCAACACGCTAACAAATGAACAAACAACAAACAGTGCATCTGAAAGGCTCCGTCAAACAAAGTCTTTAAACTCTGGGTACTTAGCTTTGTGATTTTGTGCCCTGACTGTTTTTTCTCCTCAGCCCCTCAATGCTGCCTGGAAGGCATTTCATTCCTCTGAATGAAAGTATGGAACATTTGCAGAGGATTAACGGCCACAATTTGCAAGTGTAGTGGTGGGAAAGAGTGCTACTTCATGCAATGTTTCAAGCAGCCAGTGCAGGCATTACCCAGTCAGGTAACTAGAGGGTGCTTGATTAAATTTCCTCATGAAACATCATGAAACTTCCGCCCATCATTTTTACTCTCAATAGAACGGAGGAGAAGGTAATTATTGCCATAAATATTAAATGGCGCATCTTTGCAGGATAACTATGGCAAAAAAAGAGCCACATGGCAGAGGATTTTTGAAATCATGGGGGTGTATGGTGGAGGAAGTGAAATTATATGCACGTCTTTATATTCTAAGGTCCACGAGACAGGCAGTTGTGACATACACATGCCATTTTTGTCAATGAAACTTCCGTCTTGATGTCTGCTGTTTATAACATTTTTGCGGTGTCAAATGTGCTAATTCACAAGTGTCATAAATGCACACTCGTTTATGCACAGGCAGGATTCATCACATTTACAAGGGTCCTTTATGAAAGTTTTCTGAAGTTGCAAGTGTTGTTGAATTTGACATGGGGACTTGTACGTCATGAATAAAGAATGACAAAGTTAAGATAAAAAAAGATACTCTCGTGTGAAGCTTGTTGGCCATGGAATTTGTGGACGGGCACTACTGGTTTGGATGTGTAGTGTATTTTCTCTGTGCCCTGTGCACAGATTTCACAGTAATACACGATGGGAATACAGAACACATCTGCAGCCACCAACCTTGTAAAGCAGGATCTACCCAGGAACTGGTTTTTGGTTCATATTTGCTTGATATCTCCAGGGTGTCTTCTTCCTCTTCCTCCAGCTGCCAAAAAAAAAAAAAAAAAAAGAAAGAAAAAAAAAGGCACATTATTTCCACCAGCCACAGGCTTCTTCCATGAGTCTGCAGCTGGGCATCAATCACCCTTACAAATTACACTGATTGGTCTAATGAGCACACTATAATTAACGGTCAAAACTTTGAACTCAAAGGTAATACCTCAGACACCACTGGTGCAATTTTTGTTGAAACTTGGAGGGATGATGCATTTTGGCAGCGCTCAAGCGATTGAAATAATGAACCTGATGGCTTGATGGGGACGTTGTATTTAAAGGTCAAAATTAACTAACTTGATGAGCATATCCAACAAACAGCAGGAGAACGTACTGAGACAAGCGTATTATTCATACACACTACGCATGTTATAAAGTTTTCAGAGTAAAATGAGTGAGAGTTAATAAATGAATTTTTATATACTGTACACAGAGTCCAGCTAAACCAGAGTCTGTGTGGCCCGCTGCTTTGGCCCCCCTTTGGCCCTGGAGTCAGCAGTAGACCAGCTTTGGCAACTCCACCCCCCTCCCTCTACGTTTCTGATACTAACTGCTATCTGATAATAACACACTGAGTTTTTCCACATTTCATGAGAAATGTGTAATTTGTCAGATTTACATTTGCACTCAGCCACATGGCACTGCCTTTTTAAGATCTATGAAAGGTAAAATAACACTGCGTTTTCCTTTTGGAGTATTTTCCCTCATTACATTCCATAGCCATAGGCCATTTCACAATGCATGGCTTTGCTGTCATGATTTGAGGCGAGACCCCTTGAATAAAGAAACTGTTCACTGACAAACTCCTGCAGTGTCCCTTTAGTAAACAAAAAATGTAAAACAAAACTTTGCTGTCATCAACTCAAATGTTAAATAGTGTCCCCACTGTGCACTTAGATCCAAATCCTGCTTCTTTGCAGCCAGATCAAAATTACTGCCTGAAAGGAACATGGAAGCTATTTCTCTGCACCAAGGTGACACAGTGGAAAAATAATGTATCGTGGCTTTGGAGTCATAACAATGTCTGTTACTAGGAGATTTGATGGAGTGCTAATGTAGTTTGAAACTGAATAAGAACGAGAACCTTTAAGCACCAGAATGATGCTTGAACACTGAATCATGCATCGTACAACATTTATATGCATTGAACAAAAGTCCAGGCCCGAGCCAGCAGGGAAACAGCAGAGTTGAGGGAAACAGTAAAAATTCTGTCTTGATCTACTCATGGTCAGGTCAGCTGCAACACTGCTGAAGTTTGTATGTCCACACAAAATCACAGCTCATGCAGCATAATGCAAACATATAAAGTTACTACTTCATCAGGACATTTTAAGAGATTGCTTGTGTTTTTTTTCCCACTTTATAAGTGTAGCACCCCACCTGCCTATACCTAGATTGTGGTAATTACCCTCTGACTAAATCACTGACTTAAATTTAAAAAAAAATTCAAATGGACTGGAATTCACTGGTGTGTTCTGTCAAACTATATGCATTTTTGAAAAGTTAGTTGTAGACTGTCTTGCCTATATACTGTTTTCTCAAATGTGTACAAAATGGTGTCAATCCAACAGAGGCTTGCAGGTGCTAAGTGCACAGAAATCTGTGGGATGACAAGACAATAGCTGCCTACAGTGTACAGTGTACGTGTTGCACAGGAGAAGAGAGAGAAATGGACAGGACAGGACACACCTCTACATCCACACTGTAAAGCTACAACACACATCTTGAGGCAGGAAGTTTATTTTTAGTCCCACCCTCCTCCCCGTGGTTGGTCAAGTTCCCATTCCAACACCTGTCACTCATCTTGATGATCTGTCTATCTTGAAAGAGCTTCTCGCCTGAAGCCCTGGACAGACAGAGAGAATCAGACGCTCGCAACAAACGTGCCGACTGTTCACGATGGCTGCAGGCAAACTGGGGATGTTAAGCGCCTGCAGCTTCAGCTCGGATCTCTGTTCGATTCAGAGCACCGACGTGGAGAACAGACCGTCAAAATGCAGCACCGGGCAGCATGAATTACAGGAGCGGCCAGCTGATCTTCTACTTGTCCTTCTGAATCCAGTGTGTGCACTGGAGCCGTCACACGCTGCACATCAAAAGACAGATGTCCACTGATGCTCCTTATCTCTCCGTGGCTTAAAGCTGAGCTAACCAGCATCCAGAAGGCCAGAAGCAGATGGTGGACACAGCTAATCTGCAATAAACAAGCGTGCTCTTTCTAATGCAGATGCCCCACTGGGTCTGCTGGTGGCGCTCAAGCGAAGGTCACAGGGGCACCAAAATTGCCAGGTTTCCTCCTCTAGCCAACATGAATGTCGTCACCAAATGCCGCGGCGATCCACCACTTAGATTTAGAGATCCGCCTTCTGGACGTAGCTGCTGACTGACTGACCAACTGACATGTGACATACAGACCTTCGCTTCCCAGTAGGCAAAAGGCAACGCTGACCTTTACTTTGTTTCTGAACATGTTTTATCTTCCACAAGGGTAGCTTCACTGTTATTTTTTTTTCTTTCTTTACTCGCTGCTGTTCACATCCGCAGCAAAGTGTGCGCACCCCAAAATGTTCTGAGCATCATTCAAAGGCATTTTGAGGCTAATGAGGGATTTAGGTTCAAAGACAGAGACAGACTGATAACGTAGCTTTAAGATGGCTTTTAAAATGTCTTATTTATTGTGTTACATAGAGTTCATTCTGCAACACTCAGAAAGAGTCTCTTTGCATTGGCACTTGCATTTTGCCCTACGTTATCCCTTATAACGTGTTCGTAACCCCTGATAAGCCACAGTGATTCAGTCAGTCATTTATCTGTCTTATACCAACCAGGCAGGTCTTTTTGTCTCTCATGTTGTTTACTCTGTAACAGTCTTTGCCTTTCGACGAGCCCATGTTGATATACAGCTTCTTCCAGAAAAGGTTTCATTAAAATGGAAAAAAAAAAGCCCTGAATCGGAGCCTGCTGCCTGTCCTTGTTTCCTCATGAATATAACGGCTCTGACTCTGCTTTAGAGCTGCCAGCTCCTGCTCACTGGGAATAAGAGGACAGAGGGCTTTTAGCTGCTGATAACTGGAATAATCAGGCAAGCATGCGCTCTGTAAAGTGCTCTTTTGGGATATTAGTGAATTTTTATGTACACCCTCTGTGTGATGGTAATTTAGCAAATACACACAAATATAATTCGCTAGCCCGATCAACATTAGATATGTCAAAAGACAGGATTCAAAATTCTTTGGGGCTTATCATGTTGTGAGAAGTAGTGAGAGGTGGAGACAAGGACTAAGTCATGGGAACATTTGCAAGCAGAGGCAGATGCTCTGCATTTTAAACAGCAGAGACGTTTTAAGGTTAAAAATTCAGGACAAAACACTTAAATTTTGAATTTCACACTGGTTCTCATAAATGAAACCCAACTAGAAACCTGCAATATGTCTCTATTTCTTGCAGCGGTAGCATTGTGCAAGGACAGATTATCTGGTGAATGCACTGCAAGCAGATGGCATACTGATATGACTCAACTAGTTTCAGTGCAAATATATCTTCTTCTCACTTAAAGAGCGGACTGAGGTATAAATTGCAGCTTTGCATCCAGGGCTCGTTGTCTGTAAACGATCATATATGTTTTAAAATTTTACAACATAAATAGCAGTGGGGGTAGGGTGTCCTTGATGGTGTCCTCCGGTAAGAAAATGCTGTATGTGTGGGTGTAATGCTCCAGGGGCTGCTGTCTGCCTTTGACATTTAGTCTGATAAGGCTGTAGTGCTAGTTATCCATCTGCCCAACTGCAAACCACGGCAATTACTCAGAGGTCTTTTAAATGTGAGGTGATTAGGATTGTGCATGCCACCAAACTTAATCACTCCTAATTCCATTACAAACTCACTCTCTCTCTCTCCCTCTCTCTCTCTCTCTCACACACACACACACACACACCTTGATAAGGGTCATAAACTCTGAGTAACACCTGGAAGCACTGCGACAGAAATTGTCATCAGCCAGCGTATTTGCATTCCTGTATTTGCATATAGTGTGGTAACAAAATCTAAGAAGGATGGTGTGAAACCCCAAGGACTGTCCTCCCATGTGGGGCCAAGGTTGGGAGATAACCACAGCCAATTGGTCCAAAGATGAAACGACTCCGCCTGAAATCTGAGTGGAGCATTTCATTTATCAATGTTGTAAGCGGCACTAACTTCAAAAGGAAATGGCAATTAGAAAGCAACTTCAAAGCAAATGATATCTGGATCAGTAAAGACACATTATGAGGTGTTCTGCGGTGACTGATGCACGGTTAAATCCCATGTTTGATCAGAAGAGTTCAAATTAGGAATGTAAACCATGATACATTTTGAATATCTGTCACTTTTTCTGTGGTGACTTTTTTCGAATGAATGCCACATGTAAGTACGCCCGTCTTGGCAAGGCCCATTTCCACTGACGGAAATCTGACATAAAACTTTAGAATTTACTGATCACAATAAGAAAAAGGCAATAATGTTTTATCTATTTGTAGCAAAATCTTAAACTAGAATCTGGACCTTTTTCAGGAATGAGTAGTTATTTTTTTTCATCTGGATTGTGAAGCACAAAACCATTTGGCAGCATCACCACGGCTAGAGACACTCTACATAAACTACTAATGAAAATTTTGACCAGACAGAACAAATGTGGCCTGAATGCCAATAGCTAGTAAGCATACTGGTGTAGCCAAAGAGCTTCCTCTGAAAATAATGTTTGTCTAACCTGAGTGATATGCTGCTAACACCCCCGATGCACTGCCTAATTTAATTACAACAGTTACACAGGAAAACATCAGTGTAAGTGAAACTAGCTGGTCTGAAAACCCACTTTACAAGAGTGGACTGATGAGCTGACAGCACACGAGCAACACGGCTGCTACACCTTTCTTTCTTCGCTGTCATCTGAACATCATTTGAAATCCTCCCTAACTTCATTCAGCACCCTCGTTACTGGAAGGGAATACAAAGTGGGGAAATTCACAGATTTCAGCTTTAAATTGAATCCTCAGTAGTTTCAGGATGTTGTTCGAGTTTGAAAACAGCCGGTCAAGGTCGTAGCGTTCAGTCGCCAAGACTTCTGCCAGAAAAGAATCAGTAGCCCGTAAGTGGGGGCATGTTTGGCAGTTACACCTTGTGGGTCACAGTACATTGTCTCTGGATGGTGAAGTGGCTGTGTGTGTCCATGGAGGCTTGGATTAGCCATGCTTCAGCCCCGGGTAAAGAGCTGAAGATTAACAATGGTGAGTGGCCCAAGGCCAGCCAAGCTGACCTCTGGGGCCAAATGGAGTGTTATATTTCAGACCAGAGGTGCAGTCGGATCAGTGGAGATTTATTCCTCCCTCCTACCATGGTTTAACTCAGGGGGCCACAATCTAAACCAGCAATAAATCAACACTGCTCCTTCTGTGGAAACACTGCTCCTTCTTCAGGCTCCCTGCTCTAATGCTAATGAGAGCTTAACTCCCTGTGATGGGTGGAAGAAACAAAAATTACACAATTAAAACAGACGTGATGAAAATACTTGTAAACTGAAAACAGGAGTCATAAAGATGCATGTGAACTTAAAGCTACAACAAGGAACTTTCATTTTGTGTTGATTTTAGCGGCCCCTGTGGACAGAAGCGGTAATGAAGACTGCATTTCCCATGAGCACGAGTAAAGATCTTCATTAGCTGGTGCGCTTGTTTTTGAAAGCGAGTGCAAGTTAGGGGCAACTTATTTTTAATAATATTTTTGTTTTTTAAATAAATTTAAATAGTTTCGTCTGATTTTGTGGGAATCTGACCCGGTGCCAGGCATTTAGAATAAAAATAGAAAAATAGCTAATAGTATTGCTGATGGTCTCGTTTGCTTCTCCAGGTCATATGGAGACATGAGTTTAATATTGAGATTGTTTCATTACCAGTTAAAAACTCCTTGTAGCTGTTTGAAAAACAGTGATAAATTGCAGGGTTCACAGGCCTTTACAATCTTCATTTGGCAAGGTCAGGAGTTAAAACAAGACCTCTGTGATGTCTCATTTTAACAACTTCATCATGTTTCACCAAAAACACACCAATTTTGAGTCCTTGAGTTTCACCGAATAAGCTATTTTCATTATTTATCATCACTTTCTATCATTCATTATTTATCAAATTATTAAACAACAACTTGCCTTTATTAACAGAGTGAGTGGAAGTAACAAAAAATATCTGATAAATGCAGAAGTGATGAAAATGAATGAGAATTGAAAAAAAATGGCATTATGAAAATTTATGGGAACTATACAAGAGCGATAAAATGCGAAGTGAAAAAGGGAAAAAGATTAAATAACTGGCAATTTCAAATTTTCCTTTCATTTATTACTCACACTAGAAAATTGTCACGGAGGTCATTTATCATTAACTGAGAGTAATCAAAAGCTACAAACACTGAGCCTCTGCTAGCTGCTTGACTTCTGACTGTTCCTGTTCACTACAGAGGCGGTGAAGGTTTGTCACTGGCAGCGCTTTTTCACTGGTAATGAGGTAGGACAGAGGAAGTAACACAAAATACTCAAGTTAAATTATAAACCAGCAGTGAATTACTCACTACAAATGATAAATTACCTTGAGGCTGTATACGATAAACAATAAATGGCACTGCTGTAGTTTAAGTTTGTTATCACCATTTAATCAAATCCCCTTTGAAATTGTCAGCACATCAGACAATTTAACACTTATTTAAATTTACTTGCAATTTCCACCTCCAAATTTTTTTTTAGGGTTTACCTTAAATAATTAATGACAATTTTGTTGCTTAAATGATTAATGATAGAAAGTGGTGATAAATTGTGAAAATAGCTACGTTATCAAATCTCACATATTTTCATCAAATCAATTGACAGTTTATCACTCAATTTTTCAATTCTTACAGATTTTCAGCACAGCTACTGTCATCATTTCAGTTTTATCACTCCCAGCCCTCATATGTTTCAGACGTATGATAACAACATGCATGCACACGCACACGCACACACACACACACAAACACAAACACACACAGCTGCATGCGGTCACATGCATACACACAGGCTTAGATCAGATCGATTAAATATATTAATAAACTCTGATTTTACTTT